>JAVTVY010023537.1:0-90425 GCA_036873755.1 Hanleya hanleyi
AAACAAAGAGCTAGAAGAGGATCTGGGTTTACCTCCAAGAGAGGTCCTAAAAAACGCCATCAAGATGCGGAAACAGCTCTTCAAGGACATGTTGCCCACGGACTTTCCCGGATTGGTAGATAGCGAGTCTGATTAGGACTTGGTACACTGAATAATAATGATAATAATGATCAGAAAACTGACGGTGATTTAAGAAGCTCACTGTCGAATGTTGAAATAAAGAAATAAAGCGAAAAGATGATGATGACCGTAGATGAACTTCAAGAATTCACGAACACTGACAAGAGCGTGATTAAAACCGATATCACTCCAACGTTATGAATTGTAAACATACCCATAGCGGCCCCCAGCTTGGGTACGGCATCACATTGGGGATAATAAAATATATGAAAACTTGTGAACGTGTTGATCTCTCTCTTTTTCTCAGATATCGAAGGGCGTTGAAACGGGCGCTTGCGGGCGTTGCGGGCGCTTTTGCGGGCGTTGCGGGCGCTTTTGCGGGCGCTTGCGGGCGTTGCGGGCGCTTTTGCGGGCGTTGCGGGCGCTTTTGCGGACCCTACGCTTCGTCGGAACACGATACAAATAGTCATCATATCGTGAGCGATCATTACCAATGCTCACCGTGTGTGTTTACTGTATTGTATTGTAAAACAATGCAAGAGTGTTGGTGACTTGTAAAACAATGCTAGTGTACTGGTGACTTGCACAATAGCGTAAGTTGCCGGATAAATAACACGTTGAGAGGCCATAATTTTAGCGACGCCAATACGGTAAAAATTTATCTTTGTTTTTGTCAAATTATGTTATATGAGTTTATCGAATTTTTTTAAATAATTGTGGTAAAAAGAGTGTTAAACGTTTCTTTTATTCTCGCAATAACTTGACCAGAGAGACAGATGCATAGCTAACAGTTGGCCTATTTTAATCCACGACAGTATAGTTCAATTTTCTCCCGTGTGCAGAGACAATGTTAGGGGCACCGAATAAAGGTCTTTTGAATGGTATTGATGTCAATAGCGACGCATAATACATCACTTTTTGCACTTAATGGACCGGTGCACACAGAGAAGAACAATAGAGGTGCGGTCGGCTGTGACATTCCGAGGTACATAATTTAACTCGCACGGTCAGTTAGCTATACATGTATTATAAGGGGTTGAATAAACTATACCGGCGGTGTGTACAACCGTACAGTATTTAACAGAAATTCTCCCATATATATTTAAGGCCTAACAAATAATAAACCTCGATTATCGAACTGTTTTAGACTAAGAAAATTCAAGAAAGAAAGAATGTCGTTTCCGTGTACACCGGCACGTATCAAAGGAGACCGTTCTCTAAAGTGCAATGGACCGTTGCGCCCAGAGAAGGACAATAGATGTGCGTTCGGCTGTGAGTTTCCGAGGTACATAATTTAGCTCGCACGGTCAGTTAGCTATACATGGCATTTGCCCTAATACATTGTGTTGTGTCAGTCTATAATATATGAAAGACCTCTCAACATACGCTATGATTCGAGCAATAGATCTTTTAAGAAACGAACCTCTTGTTCTCAGAGGAATGATTGATAATGCGAACTTACCTTCCTCAAATGTTTTCTCGTCATCCATTGTATACCGAGACAGGAGATCGACCAAATACGTAAAAACGCACCTTCGTGCGCCAGAGGCATGTGACCACTGAACTCGAAAACTCTCTCCTTTTATCCTATTAGCCGTCAAAGGATCACGCGGTGTTTTTATTGTTAGCTAACAAAGGAGCAGCTAAATATAGACATCACTGCTAAAAATAGACATCATATCGCCCTATTTAAACCGGTTTGTTACGTAATCGATCTACTTACGAGCGACCATGACCTAATTACGTAACACTATTACATAATTTAAACCGGTTTCTTACGTAATCGATCTACTTACGAGCGACCATGACCTAATTACGTAACATTATTACATAATTTAAACCGGTTTCTTACGACCACGCCCTAATTACGCCACAGGATGACGTCAAACGCGTCATACTTGACCTACTTTCGTTCTCAATTCTGATTGGTCCACCGACACAAGGACGCTCTTACTACTAACGACTTAATAGGGGCTAAAAAATGGGTGAGGATACGATAGATTACTCTTGTGATACTTAGGGAGGTTCCAGACAAATTCAGTTTCATGTCTGCTGCGCATGTTTCGGCGCATCTGCCAATATTGGGATATTTTAGTAAAATCGAATAGAAAAGGGAAATGTTAACTTGAAAGAGAACAGTTTTTAAAGGATTTTTGAATTGGATATTGTGTTCTCTAAATTATGAGGCAATTTAGACTGGCAAACTGACGATGTGAAATCCGGGTTATTTTGCTTCACGACCATGGTTGGCCATGTTGGCATCCTACTAGTTCGAAAAAACGCCTGGTGAACCCCCACTTTTATTAGATTTTTCGATTTAGTATTGTCTCGGAAAACCTGAGAGATATCTTGAGAAAATGACCTTTTAACTTCATAACAAATCTGCGTTTTTACTATAAAAATGTGGGCATTTTTCCATATATTAGACCATACAAATTGCTAGATTCTGCAAAAAAAAAAAAAAAAAAAAAAAAAAAAAACCCAGGTGACCCATGAATTTTATGCTGTATTTTGAATGTTGAAGGTTTGCGTTGCCTCTTTTCGAAATTTTAGAAATTTAATGCATCGAATTTTACATCGAGCATTTGAACGGTATCAGAGATAGAGATCATTAATGATTTTGCATAAATTAAAGATGGCCGCCCATCCTTTCCGCCACTCAGAGGAACTGTTCTTATCATTTCAGGTCTAATCATTATCAGCCTGGCCTGCTGTATAAGTTTGAGTATTCATCTAAATGCTGAGCGTATCTTAATATTGGTGGGTCAAAACAGAGAGATTGCCAGGTAAATGATATAACCATGTACTCTCTGAAGAAACAGGAAAGATTTGACGTTTCTGCTTTACTTTTCAAATGTCACTTCTGAGATCAATAATAGGCAAGATGATGCAACGAACGTTTATCGAAACTCCCTGGTTAGTTTTTCGGGATCGAACCCCATTTCGCCCCCGAACCCCACCCCTACATATTTTCCTTATCCCTTGAGGTACGGGCCTAAAACTTATCACACTATACTCTTGGTCAAGCTTTATCAGAAAGTGTAAAAAAAAAATCCAAGATGGCCGCTTTGATGACGTCACAGTGACGTCATCTTCAAAACAGACATTTTTGGTCATTTTTTCGGTCAGATTTTTCGAATTTTTTATTGATTTGTTTTTCTTTGCAAAAATTGCATGATAAATTAGTAAATAATAATCATTAGTAAATAATAATCTGATGTGAAATAAAAAAAAATTGCCCAATTTTTCTCAAAGAAAAGCTGGAATTTTGAAGAAAAATGACGGAAACATCACTTTTCTGGCACCCCATATGGCTGCATCTCGAAACTATCCACGATCATCTACTCAGGGGGCTATCCAAACAGGCTCAAAATGATCTCAATATGATAAACTAAGAAGTTGCGGAGGGTCAACTTTCATTTTTGTGTTCTTCCGGAGATAGGAGAGCAAGTTTGGTAGGGGGGAAAATCCCCCCCCCCCCTCCCCCCAGGCCTGGTATGGTTAATCTTGTTCTGATTTTCCCCACAAGCCAATAGACGTAACATAATTCCTTTTGAGAATTTGAACTGACCAATCGGCAGTGCTTCAAAGCGGATGGATATCCATTGCTGTACTGGAGTATCCATATAATTCTTTTTATATTTTACTGGACAACCAGTTCAGATTGTTTTATAACTTCCTCTAAATATAGAATGGGCATCGTTCAGCTCTTCAGTCTCAGAAAGAATTGAATCAGAGGAACGTGGAGCTCTCCATCGCCTATGTTGCACATAAGAAATTCAAATACTTGTAAAAGACATTGCCAGAAATTCAACAGTTCCAAGCTGGCTGGTTTTAACAGTTGTCAATTAATATGATATCATAAACCAAGAAACGATATTACATAGGCAATTATTTAATGAAATTCCCTTATCCCACTGACAGGTGCAAGATTTACCCCAATCTGGTATTGTCTGAAATTCTGCTGACGTCTAAAAATTACTTATACATATGTTTTTTATACACTTAATGATAATAAGGGGACCAACTTGACTGGTTCCGCTATAGATGTAACCATCTCGGAATGAATAGCGAACGACAACTTGCCTTTATGAAATATCCTGGTGGGGGTTCGTGAGGTTTTTGCCTCTCGCACCACCTCCCCACCCATCAGGTGCAGTTTGGCGTGTCGAACTGAAATATTGTGTACGAGACAAAATTTTCAGTTAGCTTTCAGTATACCATCTTGTCGTATGCTCTGAGTAATTGAAGAGTGATCAATGTAATATTCATTGACGAAGTACGCAAATATCCCCATTTTATGATGGCCGAGAATGGACATCGCTGTGTTGTTTTAATGAATCTGGACCTATACACGAAGGCAGGATGCCAAGTCAGGATGCGAAGTCGCGAAGGCAAGGATGCGAAGTGGCGAAGGCAGGATGCGAAGCGCGAAGTCAGGATGCGAAATGAAAACAAAACAATGCAAAGACTGGAAGCGAAGCGCAAAGTCAGGATGCGAAGGCAGGATGCGAAGCGCGAAGTCAGGATGCGAAGTCGCGAAGGCAGGATGCGAAGTGGCGAAATCAGGATGCGAAGCGCGAATTCAGGATGCGAAGTCAGGATGCGAAGCGCGAAGTCAGGATGCGAAATCAAAACATAAAGCGCGATGTCACCGCACCTGACTTCGCATCCTGACTTCGCGCTTTGCATCCTGCCTTCGCATCCTGACTTCGCGCTTCGCTTCCAGTCTTTGCATTGTTTTGTTTTGATTTCGCATCCCGACTTCGCGCTTCATGTTTTGATTTCGGATCCTGACTTCGCGCTTCGCATCTTACCTTCGTTCTTCGCATCCTGCCTTCGTGTGATTCATAACAAAATACAGCGATGTCCCTTCTCGGCCATCATACGATGACTAGTTTCTTAATCTTGAAGGGGCACCATCCGTAATCAGTATCACATGGTTTATTTTCAGGAGGAAGACACTCATTATTTTTCAATACATATATGATTACCAGTCGTAAATAGTTCGAACCACTCTGTGAAAAGTCTGACCCTCTGTGAAACATTCTACTAACCTTATTATTACTTAAGAGTATTCTTCTCAAATGTATCAAGCATCATTTTTTGTATTACTTAACAATACTCTGTCGACTTTTTTTCTAAATTACAGAATTGCCGGTGAATATCTTCTCTACGTCAGCCCAGGCCTCATTGTAAGATTTGCTCAATCTATCTCAGAACTTAACAAGAGACATTTCTGAAGTTGAAGAACTAGAGTAATTACTTTCTTGAACTAAAACATCTCTATTGGTAATTTACAGACCTTCCTCAATAGGTTATCTGTGAGTTCTGATGCAACCATAAGGTGCAATATGTATTATATAAACATAATTCTCAGACTACGTCGAATTCGAATCAGTGAAAAATCACTTACTTGGGTAGAGGATCCAATCCATGGATTAGAGAAACAGGCTAACCTCTCTATCAACCGAGCTACTGAGCACAACTGCCTTGATCGATCTTGTACATATTTGACAACACGATAATGTGTCCCATCTATTTATACAAGCGCAAATCCCGTCTTTTGGACGGAGAAAGAACAAATATGTGCATGCGCACTGCAAGAAGAAAACATACATATATGTGTGAGTATAGTGTTCAGTTCGGTTCAAGGAGGAATGGGAGTGAGTGACGTTATCACTATCAGAGTGAAAAGAGGAGAGGCAGGATGAAATGAGGAGAGACCGGGTGAAATGAGGAGATGCCGAGTAGAACAAAAAGAGGCGGGGTGGAATGAGGTTAGGGATAAAATGAAGAGCGAACAAAGTGGCTGCGTAACGGTATTTGAATTTACCTTAACCATTTCATGTCTGTTGCAACTCCATTACATGGAGGCTATTGGCTGATTAAGGGCATGAAAATATTGAAACCATTGTATTTGAATAACCTGCATTTTTAATAAACTAGACTAGTCAGAAGGTTAATACACTGTTGTTTTCTTCTTTTCAGTTCCTGTTCCTGTTTCAGGTGTTGGTGAGATATTTACAAGTACAGGTAATCTCGCAATCAGACATCGAACATAACATTCAAGCCACTCGGTGAAATATATGTTTAGTTTCTGCTAACAGATTTTCATGAAAGATGATTGGGCAAAGTTTGGCCCAAATTACTAGGCTGTCTCCTTCTTTAGATCCCTTTGTCTTGAGCCCGTTTTACATACTCACCAGCATTTGTGCATCTCTGACAAGAAATAAGCGACATTCATGTCAACAACAAAAAACCCCAGCAATTTCCATTATTAACGCGAATATCCTACTCACTTATGCGACAAAATCTCACCAGCTATGTTACTTCAAGCGATTAACTGGTTTTCATTCCGGAGGTTTAGAGACTTCTGCGCCAAAATGAAAACTTTGTAAAAGACGATAGGGAATTTTGATTTTTAATTGCTTCTCGGCATTAATCTTGGAAAAATAATGTATTTACATGTTTTCACGTTCTTAACCAAGAAAAGCGCGTTGTCATGTAAAACGTCACAGATTTTAATAAACTTCTATATGATCTTGCCCCAGGATATGATATTGCCACCTGTAATAATCGGAGCTGTGGGTAACGTCTTCAACATTGTTCTCCAGTATTTGGCAGTGTATAGGTATGAAGCCGGGACGAGGTGAGTTTCTTTTACTTGTATATGCGTATGGGTTTAGAGATGGAACATGGTCTAATTTATCGGAGAAGTTGGTTAAAAGAATTTGTCCCTGAATCACACGGGGCCTCTCATTTATTGGCTAATCCTGTTAACAGTAGAGGCTATTTAAAGTCACAGTGACCTACTTAAGGATTTATCTCCCAATAGTGGACCGCGGCTGACATGCCGGTAAGGGTATGGTCATGAGATGATCACGTGAATTCGGGATTAGTTCGCCTGCGCGGTTCAAACCTCGAACTTCGTAAAAATCGGACAATCTCGCCGAAGATCCGGAAGACAGTCTGTACATGAACCCATGGTTTTTGTTTTGCCTTTTGAGGTATGGATTGTGGGTTCATCCCTCATGTAAGAAGTCACGAGAGAAGCTATAGCTACATGTTCTGACATTCGGGGGTGGGTGGTGGGGCGATGGTTAGGTGGTAGTTTGAACTAATATTTGATTTGGTGGAGTTAGTTCCCTTCACATGCTACACACGACCAAGGTGGCGCCGATTTTCAATCAATACACAAGCTGGTTCCCGACTCAACCACGTATAGTGGGCTACCTCGACAGACTCAGAAAGATGGTTGGAACTCGGAAACAGCTTAGGCCAAGATTTGAAAAAATATGGACCCTGAATATGGGTGCAGAAAGTGGTGGGTACTGTAATCCACTGCAAAGATTATCTCAACACAAAGTACATGACAAAACAAATCATCTGCTCAAGAGACAGGTAGATTCTCACGGATAACGTACAACAACAACAACAGGTACTGTACACCGCACGTAGATCTCAACAGAGCGCCGAATCCCATCATTTTGTTGTCACTGTGTTATCTCCAGCGCTAAATTGCTGGCATCGATTTGGGGTAATAAACTATAATTGACAAAGGATGTACTGCAACTTGCACTGACTTGTATTATCACTCTTGCCCCCATACGCACAACCCTTTCTCTTCTTTTGCAGTGTAACTGCGTAACTTGAGGTATAGGCCTCTCTGTGACAGTGTAGCTTCGTTAGAGGCTTTCTCTCTTTGTTAGCGTAACTGCTTATGTCCAGCATGTCCAGGGATAAATCCTTGCTCTTTTTCTGACACCGTAAATCCTTGCTCTTTTTCTGACAGCGTAAATGCGTAACTTCAGGTGTAGCTCTCTCTCTGTGACAGCGTAACCACATAATTTCAGTGAGGAACCATCTCTTTTTACTCAGCGTAACTTCGTCAGACTCTTTCTCCCTTTCCACAGCGTAACTGCGTAACTGTGGATATAGACCTCTCTGTGATCGTCTAACTTCATTAGAGTCTATCTCTCTTTGTCAGCCAAAGTGCTCTTCTTCTAACAGCGTAACTGCGTAACTCCAGGTGTAGACCTCTCTCTGTGACAGCGTAAGTGCGTAATTTCACTGATGAACCATTATTTTTTACTCAGCGTAAATGCGTAACTTCATCAGACCCTTTCTCTCCTTTTGCAGCGTAACTGCGTAACTTGAGGTATAGGCCTCTCTCTGTGACAGCGTAAGTGCGTAATTTCACTGATGGACCATTATTTTTTACTCAGCGTAAAGGCGTAACTTCATCAGACCCTTTCCCTCCTTTTGCCGTGTAACTGCGTAACTTGAGGTATATGCCTCTCTGTGACAGTGTAGCTTCGTTAGAGGCTTTCTGTCTTTGTCAGCGTAACTGCGTAAGTCCAGGGATAAATCCTTGCTCTTTTTCTGACAGCGTAACTCCAGGTGTAGACCTCTCTCTGTGATAGCGTAAGTGCACTGATGGACCATTATTTTTTACTCAGCATAAATGCGTAACTTCATCAGACCCTTTCTCTCCTTTTGCAGCGTAACTGCATAACTTGAGGTATAGGCCTCTCTGTGACAGTGTAGCTTCGTTAGAGGATTTCTCTCTTTGTCAGCGTAACTGCGTAAGTCCAGGGATAAATCCTTGCTCTTTTTCTGACAACGTAACTGCGTAACTTAAGGTGTAGGTCTCTCTCTGTGACAGCGTAACCACATAATTTCAGTGGTGAACCATCTCTTTTTACTCCTCTTAAATGCGTAACTTCGTCAGACTCTTTTTCTTTCCACAGCGTAACTGGGGATATAGACCTCTCTGTGATCGTGTATTCATTAGAGGCTATCTCTCTTTGTCAGCGAAACTGCTCTTCTTCTAACAGCGTAACTGCGTAACTCCAGGTGCAGACCTCTCTCTGTGACGGCGTAAGTGTGTATCACTGATGGACCATTATTTTTTACTCAGCGTAAATGCGTAACTTCATCAGACCCTTCCTCTCTTTTTGCTGCGTAACTGCAGGTGTAGACCTGTGTTTGTGACCGCGTAACTGGTTTTCTATTTTGTCAATGTAATTGCGTACCTCCAGCTGTGGACCTCTCTCTGGGACAGCGTAACGGCGTAACTTCGTCAGGGAATTTCCCTTATTTGTCTGTGTAACTGGGTCTAGGGATAAATCCATCCAATCCCTTCTTGGCGTAAGTGCGTAACTCCAGCCCTAAATCCCTTTTATGTTAGGCCATTGTCCCTTGATTGGTTGTTTAGCATTACGGTACCTTGATTTTTTAAATATGCATGATAGATGCTAAACATTAATTATTATTAATTATTAAATTGCAAACAAGTTGTATACGAATTTGAAGAAAATGAGTAAATATTACTCATGAGAATGTAAATCCCTCATATATTTTAATTATTTGCCCTCAAAATGTAGATGAGGGCTGGTCATCCAATCATGTGACAATGGCCTTAGCGTAACTGCATAACTTCAGCCCTGAATCCTTTCTCTTAATCTCCACGTAACTGCGTAACTTTCTCAGATAATTTCTCTTCTGCTCATCGTAAATCACAGCATAAGCTTACAGTCGATAGTGCATCAACAGTATAACCAGGGATTATCAGATATAGATCTTTAATGATTCTGAATAAATTCAAAATGGTCACCAAGTGTGTTTCCGAACAATCAGAGAAAACTGGTTATGTCATTCGTTGTCTCTTCATGCATCGATGATGTTTACCAAATTTCATAATGAACACTTAAACATTTCCAAAGATATAGATCATTAATTATTTTGCATAAATTAAAAATGGTTGCCAAGATTTCTGCCCAATCAGAGAAACAACTTCTGTCATTCATCCTATGTCTCTTGATGTATCAATGAGGTATACCAAATTTTACATCAAGCACTTGAACGGTATCAGCGATAGAGATCATAAATGATTTTGGCGGATTCCATGCAAAACTGTACCACTAACTCCCATTTCTGTCCGTCCTTGACGGAATATGACATTAGTAACACCAATAACTTGGGAGACATCATAAACAAACAAAGTTCCCTGTACCTTGTTATCTAAAATGTGTCAATGAATTGCATAAGATGAAAATAAACAAGTGCCCCTATGAATTATTTGTACAGTTTTTAGTTTAGCGGAACAAAACACAAATGACATTAGTAACATTTGTGTTACTAATGTCAGTTGTCCGTCAAAATCTATTTGAAGAAATGTACAAGAAATTTCTTATAACAGAAGCATTTGCATATGCTCAGTGGAATTAGGCCAAGCATATTGATATATCTGTACCATGAGTGAGCCTTTTCAAAAAAGTTCTAATGTCCTTTCCATCAAGGGAGTTGGACGGAAATTACATTAGAAACGTTTTTAAATGCTCATAGTATTGATGTATTGGTATTTAATACACTGGCAATAGTACATATATCTCAATAATGTCAAGCTAGTACCACTGTAAATCTTTAATTGAATAATTTAATTGACATTTGTTTTGTGGTGAATATTATAAATAAAGTTGGACGAACATATGACATTAGAACAAATGACATTAGTAACATTTACATTTCTGTCTCTCTATTATACTGCAGATAAGAAATGTGCAGTGTAAACTATATTCAGATATGCATACATTACACAACATTTGTGTGTTTAGCAAACACAGTACAAGACACAGAGTCAGTTTTTTTAATGTTACAAACGTCATTTTCCGGTGAGACGGACAATTTGACGGTAAGTGGTATAGTTTTACGTGGAATACACCTTTTGCATAAGTTCAAGATCGCTGTCCATCCTTCCCACCACTCGGGAACTCGTGTAATTTATTCATTAAAAGTCTCTTGATACATCGATGCTGTATACCAAGTTCCGTATAGAACACTTAAATGGTACCAGAGAAATACATCATTAAAGTTTTTGCATAAATTAAAGATGGCCGCCAAGGTACCAAAATAAGGTAAAAAAAACTACACTAAGAAACTTTTAGTAAAGCGGTTGATATTTGGCTTGCTGGGTTGCATACTCAACTCTCCCTCCGGCACTGAAGAGCAGTATGCAGGAGAGAAGAGAGGGAACTATTAATTCACAAACCAGATGACATCATAATTCTTCTTCAACGGTATCAGAGATAGAGATCATAAATGATTTTGCATAACTTAAACATGGCTGCCCATCCTTCCTGCCACTCAGAGGAACTGATTTGGTTATTCAACGTTCATATAGAACACTTAAATGTCCCCCAATAGGGTGAGGCACGAGTTTTGTACCATGTCTGTTGCCACAAGGGGAAGTTCAATTTCCTCTACATGATGGCTGTACATGGATAGTCACACATGTCCAGCTAACCCTATCGCAGATAGTATATCGTCGCTATATGACCCAAATGGTGTTGAACGCGACGTTAAACCCCTAACTCAGTCAGAGATATATACATCATTAAAGATTTTGCATAAATTAAAGATGGCCTCCAAGGTGTTGAACGCTATGTTAAACCCCTAACTCACTCACTCAGCGATACACATCATCAAAGATTTTTCATAAATTAAAGATGGCGACCAAGGTTTCCTCTCCACCAGGTATGAAAGCATACCGAAATGAGGTAAGAATCTATGCTAAGAAACTTTTAGGTTTTCAGTATTAAAGAGGTTGATATTTCGCTTGCTGGGTTCACCGCATTCTCAAGTCTCCCTCCGGCACTGAAGAGCGATGTGCAGGGGAGAAGAGTAAGAACTATCAAACACAAACCAGATGACATCATAGTTCTTCTAGGTACAACAAGCGCATGTGCGAAGTATAATATACTTTAAAGACAGTCTCTTGTAGAGTGATTCCGCGTGATGTTAAACCCCTAACTCACTCATTCAGAGATGTAAATCATTAAAGATTTTGCATGAATTAAAGATGGCCGCCAAGGTTTCTCCTGCAGCCAGGTATGAAATCATACCGAAATGAGGTAATAATCTATGCTAAGAAACTTTCAGCTTATTCAATATTAAACTGGTTGATATTTCTCTTGGTGGGTTTACTGCATACTCAAGTCTCCCTCCGGCACTGAAGAGCGGTGTGCAGGGGAGGAGAGCAGGAATTACCAGAGACAAACCAGATGATGACATAGTTTTTCTAGGTAAAACAAGCGCATGTGCGAAGTATAAATAGACTTTAAAGACAGTCTCTTGTAGAGTGATTCCGTGGTTGAATGGATAGAGTGGTTCGGCTATCGTCACGAAGGTCGTGAGTTCGGGGACAGACTGAAGATGCAGCCTGTTACCTGGAAATGGAGTGCTATCATACCTCGGTCATTCCTTGAAAGTTTCTTGATGTATCGATGATCTATGCCACGTTTCACACTGAACAGCGAAATGGTATCTTAGATACACAAGATTAATGGTTTCGCATAAATTAAAGATGGTCACCATAGTTTTCACCCAATCGGATCCAGACAATAATTGCTCCTATCGGCCATCAGCTGGATAACCATATCATTGACCTTGGCCTATTTTATCAAGGTCAAATTCTAGTTGTTGCAGTTTCTGCAGGGATATGGCTTGGCTGTTCAAATGTACACTACAGTACTTTATTGAAGCCTATTCAACTTCATCAAAACGTACTATTTCATCAAGGTAGGTCAAATTCTAGTTAATACAATGTTTTGATGGATTACACTCATATATACATGTAGGCTGAAAAATGATGCACACGTGTATATTTAAGCCCTTTACCGTCTGTGCTGATAACTCCAAATGCTCTTACATCATATGTTGCATACATATGCAGTACAGTGACAAGATGGTGATTAGTCAAAAGCTTTGGCAGCCATATTGGATTGACCTAATTTGAAATATAATTATCTGGAGAAATGGCAGAGAAATGGCAGAACTATGATGAGCAAAACGGAAAGTTACGCAGAGCAAAATTCAATGGTCCATGGATGAAGTTACGCTGTCCGCATGCAAAGAGGTTTACAGCTGAACTTATGCAGTTACGCTGTCAGAAAAATATGTCTACGGTACACCTAAAATTACGCAGTTACGCTCACAGTAAAAGAGTGGTCTAGAGCCAAGTTACGCAGTTACGCCGAGCAAAAGAGAAAGGGTCTGACGAAGTTACGCAGTTACGCTGTCAGTAAAATGAATTGGTCCATCACTGGAGTTATGCAAAATCGCTGAGAAAAAGAGAAAGGGTTTGACGAAGTTACGCAGGTACATTGAGGGAATAAATAATCCATCGCCGAATTTACACAGTTACGCTGTCAGAAACAGATGTCTACAGTGCACCTAAAGTTACGCAGTTATGCTCTCAGGAAAAGAGAGGTCTAGATCCGAAATTACACAGTTACGCTGAGCAAAAGAGAAAGGGTCTGACAAAGTTACACAGTTACGCTGAGCAAAAAGGAAATGGTCCTTCGACGAGGTTGTACGCACTTAGGCTGTCATAAAGCATCATAGATATCTATATCTGGAGTTTGCAGTTACGCTGTCAGAAAACGAGGAATTGATTTATCCCTGGATTTATGCACTTACGCTGACAAAAAGGGAAAGCCTCTAATCATGTTATGCTATTTGTGAGGAGCAAAACAGAAAGGGTCTAATAAAGTTAGGCAGAGCAAAAATAAATGGTCCATGGATGGAGTTACGCAGTTACGCTGTCAGCATGTAAAGACTGGTTCACAGCTGAACTTACGCAGTTATGCTGGAAGAAAAAGATGTCTATGGTACATGTACACCTAAAATTACGCAGTTACGCTCTCCGTAAAAGAGAGGTCTAGAGCCAAGTTACGCATTTACGCCGAGCAAAAGAGAAAGGGTCTGATGAAGTTACACAGTTACGCTGTGAGTAAAATGAATTGGTCCATCACTGGAGATACGCAGAACTTTACGCTGAGAAAAAGAGAAAGGGTTTGACGAAGTTACGCAGCTACGTTGAGGAAATAAATAATCCATCACCGAATTTACACAGTTACGCTGTCAGAAACAGATGTCTACGGTGCACCTAAAGTTACGCATGCTCTCAGGAAAAAAGAGGTCTAGAGCCAAGTTACGCATTTACGCTGAGCAAAAGAGAAAGGGAGTTACGCAGTTACACTGTGAGTAAAATGGATTGGTCCATCACTGGACATACGCAGAACTTCACGCTGAGAAAAAGAGAAAGAGTTTGACGAAGTTACGCACCTACGTTGAGGAAATAAATAATCCATCGCCGAATTTACACAGTTACGCTGTCAGAAACAGATGTCTACAGTGCACCTAAAGTTACGCAGTTATGCTCTCAGGAAAAAAGAGGTCTAGATCCGAAATTACACAGTTACGCTGAGCAAAAGAGAAAGGGTCTGACAAAGTTACACAGTTACGCTGAGCAAAAAGGAAATGGTCCTTCGACGAGGTTGTACGCACTTACGCTGTCATAAAGAGAGATCTATATCTGGAGTTATGCAGTTACGCTGTCAGAAAACGAGGAATTGATTTATCCCTGGATTTACACACTTACGCTGACAAAAAGAGAAAGCCTCTAATCATGTTATGCTATTTGTGAGGAGCAAAACAGAAAGGGTCTAATAAAGTTACGCAGAGCAAAAATAAATGGTCCATGGATGGAGTTACGCAGTTACGCTGTCAGCATGTAAAGACTGGTTCACAGCTGAACTTACGCAGTTATGCTGTAAGAAAAAGATGTCTATGGTACATGTACACCTAAAATTACGCAGTTACGCTCTCAGTAAAAGAGAGGTCTAGAGCCAAGTTACGCATTTACACCGAGCAAAAGAGAAAGGGTCTGATGAAGTTACACAGTTACGCTGTGAGTAAAATGAATTGGTCCATCACTGGAGATACGCAAAACTTTACGCTGAGAAAAAGAGAAAGGGTCTGACGAAGTTACGCAGCTACGTTGAGGAAATAAATAATCCATCGCCGAATTTACACAGTTACGCTGTCAGAAACAGATGTTACAGTGCACCTAAAGTTACGCAGTTACGCTCTCAGGAAAAGAGAGGTCTAGATCCAAAATTACGCAGTTACGCTGAGCAAAACAGAAAGGGTCTGACAAAGTTACGCAGTTACGCTGAGCAAAAAGGAAATGGTCCTTCGACGAGGTTACGCAGTTACATGTACGCTGTCATAAAGAGAGATCTATATCTGGAGTTACGCAGTTACGCTATCAGAAAAGAGGAATTGATTTATCCCTGGACTTACGCACTTACGCTGCCAAAAAGGGAAAACCTCTAATCATATGCTATTTGTGAGGAGCAAAACAGAAAGGATCTAATAAAGTTACGCAGAGCAAAAATAAATGGTCCATGAATGGAGTTACGCAGTTACGCTGTCCGCATACAAAGACGTTCACAGCTGAACTTACGCAATTACGCTGTCAGAAAAAGATGTCTATGGTACACCTAAAATTACGCAGTTACGCTCTCGGATCAAAGAGAGGTCTACAGCCAAGTTACGCTTTTACGCCGAGCAAAAGAGAAAGGGTCTGACGAAGTTACGCAGTTACGCTGTCAGAAAAGAGGAATTGATTTATCCCTGGACTTACATACATACGCTGACAAAAAGGGAAAGCTCCTAATCAAGTTATGCTATTTAGGATGAGCAAAACAGAAATGGTCTAATAAAGTTACGCAGAGCAAAAATAAATGGTCCATGGATGGAGTTACGCAGTTACGCTGTCCGCATGCAAAGAGGTTCACAGCTGAACTTACGCAGTTACGCTGTCAGAAAAAGATGTCTGTGGTACATGTACAGCTAAAATTACGCAGTTACGCTCTCAGTAAAAGAGAGTTCTAGAGCCAAGTTACGCATTTACGCCGAGCAAAAGAGAAAGGGTCTGACGAAGTTACGCAGTTACGCTGTGAGTAAAATGAATTGGTCCATCACTGGAGACACGCAGAACTTTACGCTGAGAAAAAGAGAAAGGGTTTGACGAAGTTACGCAGCTACGTTGAGGAAATAAATAATCCATCACCGAATTTACACAGTTACGCTGTCAGAAACAGATGTCTACGGTGCACCTAAAGTTACGCAGTTACGCTCTCAGGAAAAAAGAGGTCTAGAGCCAAGTTACGCATTTACGCTGAGCAAAAGAGAAAGGGTCTGACGAAGTTACGCAGTTACGCTGTGAGTAAAATGAATTGGTCCATCACTGGAGATACGCAGAACTTTACGCTGAGAAAAAGAGAAAGGGTTTGACGAAGTTACGCAGCTACGTTGAGGAAATAAATAATCCATCGCCGAATTTACAGTTACGCTGTCAGAAACAGATGTCTACGGTGCACCTAAAGTTACGCAGTTACGCTCTCAGGAAAAGAGAGGTCTACATCCGAATTACGCAGTTACGCTGAGCAAAACAGAAAGGGTCTGGCAAAGTTACGCAGTTACGCTGAGCAAAAAGGAAATGGTCCTTCGACGAGGTTACGCAGCTACGCTGTCATAAACAGAGATCTATATCTGGATTTACGCAGTTACGCTTTCAGAAAAGAGGAATTGATTTACATGTATCCCTGGACTTACGCACTTACGCTGACAAAAAGAGAAAACCTCTAATCAAGTTAATGCTATTTGTGAGGAGCAAAACAGAAAGGGTCTAATAAAGTTACGCAGAGCAAAAATAAATGGTCCATGAATGGAGTTACGCAGTTACGCTGTCCGCATGCAAAGACGTTCACAGCTGAACTTGCGGAGTTACGCTGTCAGAAAAAGATGTCTATGGTACACCTAAAATTACGCAGTTACGCTCTCGAGTCAAGGAGAGGTCTAGAACCAAGTTACGCATTACGCCGAGCAAAAGAGAAAGGGTCTGACAAAGTTACGCAGTTACGCTGAGCAAAAAGGAAATGGTCCTTCTATGAGGTTACGCAGTTACAAAGAGAGATCTATATCTGGAGTTACGCAGTTACGCTGTCAGAAAAGATGAATTGATTTATCCCTGGACTTACGCTGACAAAAAGGGAAAGCCTCAAATCATGTTATGGTATTTGTGAGGAGCAAAACAGAAAGGGTCTAATAAAGTCACGCAGAGCAAAAATAAATGGTCCATGGATGAAGTTACGCAGTCCGCATGCAAAGAGGTTCACAGCTGAACTTACGCAGTTACGCTGTCAGAAAAATATGTCTATGACCTAAAATTACGCAGTTACGCTCTCAGTAAAAGAGAAGTCTAGAGCCAAGTTACGCATTTACGCCGATCAAAAGAGAAAGGGTCTGACGAAGTTATGCAGTTACGCTGTGAGTAAAAGGAATTGGTCCATCACTGGAGACCAGCAGAACTTTACGCTGAGAAAAAGTGAAAGAGTTTGACGAAGTTACGCAGCTACGTTGAGGAAATAAATAATCCATCGCCGAATTTACACAGTTACGCTGTCAGAAACAGATGTCTACGGTGCACCTAAAGTTACGCAGTTACGCTCTCAGGAAAAGAGAGGTCTAGATCCGAAATTACGCAGTTACGCTGAGCAAAACAGAAAGGGTCTGACAAAGTGACGCAGTTACGCTGAGCAAAAAGGAAATGGTCCTTCGACGAGGTTACGCAGTTACGCTGTCATAAAGAGAGATCTATATCTGGAGTTACGCAGTTACGCTGTCAGAAAAAGAGAGGGTTATAGCTGGAATTACGCAGTTACGCTGAGAAAAAGATAAATTAGGATCTGACTTGAAGTCCTGCGTTGTACTGTACTGTACATGTATAGTTTCATCATGAGGCCTACTCTATAGTATGCTCCGTGGTGTCATCGACTGAGAGAATGCCTTGTGTATTATGAGCAACAATATACTATAATTGTAATATTGATCTGAAGTCCACTGCATGGCTGCCATCTCCATGTACTGCATGTACCAGCACTCCCGTGACTTCTTACATGAGGGAATGACCGCCATGTGGGTATTTAATCGATTTGGCTGACGTTGAAGAGTACGACTGGAGGAACTTAGGGAGTTTCTCAGACGAAGTCATGACGCGCACGCGCATTCGTCGGGAAGGCCTGCAGTGGCCATTTTGGGGGGGTATAGGCGAGCCATCCTTGGTCAAAATGGGTCTTGCAAGTACCACCTTCAAGCGCTCGTTGCGTAGAGCCAGAGAGGTTTCTACCGGATATAATGTAAATATGCGAATACGCAATCGGAAAATAGTAGAAAACGGGCGTTTGGGTGGGAGTGTTGGAGAATTTTTGTGGTTCAAAGTAAAGAGTGTGTGTATTCAATAGATTTGGTTGATAATGTAGGGTACAATGGAAGGGTTCTTGGGCCCGTTGAAAAGACTTTCGCAGGTAAAGTCACCATGCTCATGCGCACTCGGTAGGAATACCTATGGTGGGCGCTTTAGACCCTAGGTTAGAGAGTAGCGGCGGGGAGGAGGGAGAGGAGGAGGAAGAGGAGTCATTCCATATGTGTGAAGCCTTGCTCAATGGTATTTATGTATTTGTTCAACCTGTGTTGCAAATGTTTTCATGTGTTTTTATATGATGTATATGCCTTTAGCAATAAGGATTCTTCTGGAACATCTTATATGAACCATTGGCAATGTTGGTTGTGTTACTCAACACCCGTTTTAACGCAGTGACGCCCAAGATATGGGAAGTAAGATCCACTGCACAAACATATCCACATCGACTGCTCTTGTCCATTTAGAAGCCGTTATGTGGTACTGTGCAAGTTCTCGGCCATGCTCGCTCTGGTCCGTCAGACGTTTTCTAGACTGCTTTTTTCAATCAGAAGCCGCTATTTGCTAAAGTTTCAATCTTCGGCCATGTTCGCTCTTCACCCTCATCCGTTTGCACGGATCCTAAGCAGTCCAGGATGCTGTAACGGCGAAAGGTACTGGAACAACTGTTTGCGCCTTATGACCGCATTTTCATGATCTCCATATCCTCTCCCAAGGGACGCTTGGTCTTGGTCTTGGACCTATGCACGGGGTCGCCTTTCATTTTTAAGCGGCAGACGGCTAATGTTCATACATAGCCATAACTGTTTTTTCTGATATCGCATTTGAATGCACTGTAAGCCTTTTGTAAGTTATCCCGTCCGTCGTCCTCCATTAACCCCTCATCCACAATACGACCTCAGTATAGGTGAGTTCTTCCTAACTCAGATTTGCCTGGTACCTGGCCTGATTGTCAGTGGTCAGGCTCTCCGGATGATAGCCATATGATGTGTGACGCAGATACGTACACTACTCTATGTAGTCCCTGCATCGGTATCAATCGGTAGACGCTCAGAATCAGACGGTATGAGATCAACATCTGATGCCTTGGTGTCTTCCTACTCATGTATATATATTATTCTGGTGTCGCATCATTTCGTAGTGGCAAGCGTCAGATCCGACGCTCAATATTCTCCCGCCGTCAATAATCGAAAAACCTATTTCGTATGACAGTTAGCGCCAATTCTAAATGCGTATGAACAATAAAATAATACAAACACAAGATGGTTTCCTATAAGGGAGTGATATTTTATACAGACAATCCTAACAATTATCCTTTATCCAAATGAATTTCCAGTGTACGTATCTGCGTCACACATTGATTGTGACTGTTCATTTGGACAACATGGAGATGTAATACGTATGATATTCATGCGAACCCTAGCCTTGGGTTAAGCGGAATTAGACACAGGCTACGGTCGTAATTTGCCGTAGGTGTACGACATTTATCTCAGCATTTGAGAAACTTTGAAATGCATGCGTCTCGTGGTATAGCCATGCTTGAGTTTCTGTGGTAATATCCTGTGTCGTTGATTAAAATGGTCATAATCTGCATATGATCTAGCAAATGCCACCTGGCGAGATATGTATACGCTCAATGCAGGACCTTCTGGAATATTGCTATCCAGAAATAGGTGTCAAACTTGTAATCAGCGTAGAGTCGAGGTGAGAAAAAGTCACGATCATTTTGTTGAAGGTATAGGTCCAGATACGACATTCCATTTCGGCTATTATCGGTTTCCTTCAATTCCAGTGATGGGTGGTGCATACCCTTCACAGCGTCGCTAATATAGGGATTGTCCAGGTCCAAGAGATAACCTATATAGCGTTTGGTGGATGAGAAGGCCAAAAACACTCTGCCAAAAGTAGTGCACAGTTTGTATCCATTGTGATACCTATACCGGTGTATGGTACTGCCGAATTTCGCATAGCTATTGTTAATGAGAAATTCAAACAATTCTATAAACAAACAAACATCCCATAATGAGATCTTTAACGTGCAGTAGAACTGAAGAAAGCCGTATGTACAGTAGAACTGAAGAAAGCCGTATGTACAGTAGAACTGAAGAAAGCCGTATGTACAGTAGAACTGAAGAAAGCCGTATGTACAGTAGAACTGAAGAAAGCCGTATGTACAGTAGAACTGAAGAAAGCCGTATGGCTTCTGACATTAACGTACCCGTGACCAGTTTTATTGAACATCGATATTATTAATGAACTAATGTGTTCAATGGGTCCCGACGAGGAGTAGTAGTGTAGATGGTCAAAAATCTCAAGTAGATACAACTTGTGTCCTTTTCTATCTAGTTCTTCCGTGAAACCTCTTAAGTTGTCAAGTATTCAAATGCATTCAACATCTGAATTTCTTGAAATGGCAGCACAATAATTCGCCTAAAATGATTCAACTGCTTGCCGTGCTCTTGTCCATTAAATAGAGCGGATTTCAGGAACTCATCGTGTAGTTAAGCGCCATGAATTGATCGATTGCCAAACTTTATATTGTATATACGGCGTCATGCACAGTTAAATAATGCCCCGTATTATTTCAATTCAATAGAATATTCAGAAAGTCCACCCTGACTGAGAATGAATTAACTGGATGAGAATGTTTGATGTCTGAAAAATGATGTCAAAATACGAAGACAGCTGTTTCAAAACATGTTGCCGAGACAGTATGCTGGACATCCCGAAGACGCTTAGGACCCGAACGTACGAGAGACAAGAGCGAACATGGCCGAACATTAACACAACAACTTTCTCCAATGGCGGCTTCTGATTGGAAAAGAGTAAATAAAATACTTCTTGCGAACAAGAGCGGACATTGTCGAAGACAGACTCAGCATCAAATAAAGGTTTCTTGTTGATGATACACAGACAAGAGCATGGAAACAATGAAGTGTAAACACACCCAACGCGGTTCACCCAGCTTGGATATGATGCGTTGAAGGAGAGGATTGGCTATATGATAAATTGTGAACGTGTTGATCTTTCTTCCTCTCATCTGCCTGCGTCATGGTATGAAGACCTACAGGAGTAGGGATAGCAGTATGTATGTGTGTACATCATCCATCACCACCAACACAACCACCACCACCATTGCCAATGTTTCACATACTAAGTTATATGATGATCCCTACTCCTCAGTCCTACTCCTCCTCCTGCCCGCTCTTCTTCCTCCCCTCTCCTCCAATTAGAGCACGAAATATTCAGGTTAATTATGGCCCAATTCTACCTCAAACCTTCCATTTCTGCAATTGCTGTTTCTCTACTACTCCTTAATGTGCCTGTGCGTGTCACCTCCAGTCTGACTCTGCCTGATAAGAGCTTCAATATAGTGAAACCTTACACGCAATACTTGGAGCAAAGATAACCCTTTGATCACTCAAAACGTGCCTCCAAATACCATCTGTATCTACTACTCCAAGACTACGCATGCGCCGAAAGGCGTCACCGGATATTATCACCATTCCAGCCTGACTCCTCACGAGGAATGCTTCATTTGGGCAACGGATGGCTCACCTGTACCCGCACCACCCATCACATGCCTTCCTGTTGAGTTCGCATGCGCATGATGACTATATATACTGGCGAGATTTAACCAACGGCCCAGAGAACCCTGTAGTCATACTTTATAGCACTTACCGTATTTTCGGCGAACGTGCGCACTGCGTGACCGGTACGTGATCTCTGACCTCAGCAGCCGTGACCTGCGGCCCAGCAGGGGGAGTAACTCCGTTGGTAGGTCAATGCGACTCCAAATAACCTTTCACTACTACTCATGTTCACTGATATTCAGGAAGTTCACGCCTCGTAGTTTCAGAATTTTTCAGCAGAGAGCAATAAATAAATTCATAAAAGCTAACTTTGGGCGATGTTAAGGTGTACATGATCTTTTCCATTCAGTCAGCAAAGGGAAGGCCAATCAAACAGTCGTTCCCTTGTTCTCAATCAGTTCTTTTGTTCTCAGTCAGGGTGGACCTCCCGAACGTGTTGTTGAAATACATCGAATTGTTGAAATACACCGAAGACGATTTCACAGTATAAGTTGCCGTATAATTAACAATCTAAAGTGTGGCAATCAATCAATTCATGACGCTTAACTACATGATGGGTTTCTGAGACCCATATATTTCTGCTGAAAGAGATCGTTTGTACAAGATTCGCACTTTTTCACTGGTAGTATTCTCTTGGTATTCACAAACGAAGTATTGCTGAACATGGGTTTTCTACAGAATTATTAATCAATGTTATGCTATGCTTTCTTGCAGGGGATCCGCAGCGGCACTAGCTATGTCCTATTTTGCACTGTGCCTTTTGACTGTCGTATATATCCTTGTTGGTGAAAAATATAAAGACACATGGGGAGGTAAAGCAAAGTCTTTTCATTTAATTTCCCATGCATATTATAATCTACAAATAACATCGTTTTCGAGATTAGGACATGAAATTATCATTTCATGAATTCACAGACACCACACATACATGGAGCGAATTGAACGAAGATACTTGAATCGCGATTAACCATACCATTCCGGGGGGGGGGGGCATTATGTCTGGGTTTTTTCTTTCAAAAAACGTTCCACTAAAAAAAATGAGAGCACTCCTCGACTTTGTAGTTGATCATAGTTAGGTTATTTTGAGGCTGCACATAACCCTCGAACATGGGTGAATGCAAAATAACGGCCATGTGGGTTACCAGAAAAAATGACGATTTTGCACGAATGCACTACTTCACGGCCTTGTTATATTCGAGAATGACGAGAAACTTGAAGAATTCAGAATGACGAGTACCTTGAAACTTTTCAAAGTATACAATATAATATTGTACTTCATGCCAACTGAACAATTTCTTGTACATTGTGTATGCAATATTTCATTTTTGGCACTTATACCGCACCTGCTCTTGGGCCATATATACCCATCTCAACAAACGAGGTCCTTTGGTAACGTAATTGATTTTCGTACTTCACTGGACTGTAAATTTCGGATAAAAACAAGACTGCATTAAAATTAAATATGCAATTTCGAAATACGGTTCTCCGACCTTATGGTTAAAAGAAGGCTGGTGGCATATTGGCCTGAGTTATAGGAATTGAGTGAATAGAGAAAAAGTTCAGGGGGTCGTTTCTAGAACGAAACGCAGGATGATCTCAGTTGAATATGACAGACTTAAGTTAGACTTAGGAAATAGATAGGACCGATTCTAAAAGCAAACTTCTCGCTTACTTAAAGTGATACCAAGTTGGTTTCAAAATCGCCAAACTTCGAACGATCTCAAGCAACTTTTCTTGACAATGGTCGACATGCCAAATTGTCAAAGTGGAACTCTTATGTGCCCAAAGGTGAGAAATTACAATGACGGGAAATTGAAAATGCAGATCCATGCTGCATGGTCAGAAATTGGTCAGCTCGAGGTGCAAACGGGACGACCATTTTGGTGCATCGGCTCCCGGACTAACTGTTTCAGAGCATTTGGTGATGGGTTAATTTGTCAGAGGACACCTTTTCCATTGCCGAGAGAAATGGAATGATGGTAAGGAATATAGATATTAGTCATTAGCATGGATGCAATGGTTAGTGGAACACTGCCGCCTAATCGATACTTCCTGTAACCTGTAATGCTATATATCCTAAATTATCGATTCCTCACTGATTGATTGACACAAAATATACACTTGTTGTAGCAAATAACCTACTCCCGTGACCTGATGAAACTTGTCATTTCTTCTCTAAACGTGTTCAGGCTGTATTAAACTATCTTGCATAGCATCAACAGACATTTCACTTGTATCACAGACTCGTGCCGAATCAACAGATGGTACGTATTGTATCAGCATAGACTCGTGTAGTATCAACAGACATTTCACTTGTATCACAGACTCGTGCCGAATCAACAGATGGTAGGTATTGTATCAGCATAGACTTGTGTAGTATCAACAGACATTTCACTTGTATCACAGACTCGTGCCGAATCAACAGATGGTACTATTGTATCAGCATAGACTTGTGTAGTATCAACTGAGGTGTGTTTTATCACCACCGAAATCACTTGTATGCTGTTTCAACACAGACTTGTATAATATGGACACAACCTTTTGTTGTATCAACTTAAACGTAACATAGCTTAAACTGGGGTTGCATCAGCGTAATCAAATGCTTATGCTTATAGATAGTATATATATATATATATATATATTATCAGGATACTGTGTTGTTCTCGCACTTTGTATCCGCTCGAGTTCTCGGAGTCTGGATCGCCGTATCGACCGAGACCGCAGGTCGAGGTCCGAGAAGGAGTGCTGATACAAAGTGCGGGAACAACACAGTTTCCTGATAATATATTTATCATATACTGAACTTATTTACCGTCTTTATTTACCTAATAGGTCGTTTGAATTCCGATCTATGCGTTATGACGCGCTTTGCTTCTGTACGTGACGTGATAAGGCTCATTTGACCTAATGCCACACGTGGCACTGGTCCAAAATAAACTCACGCGCCTCGATGGAACAAACTAGGTTAGGACAAACATGTTTGGTGTGTCGTTCAACAAACTGTCTTTCGAATTCCGAAACACGATGGATCGATGCAGGCTCAAACATTAGCAAGCGACGCGATTCCGACTGTGTCACAGACGATCGATTCTTGAGTCGGGAATTATGTCCGATGGCTAACAGGAAGTTGTTGAAATTCACGGCAAGGAAAGTTCATCAGTGGTTTGGCGAGACGAAACTTTTTGGAGGAACGAAAAAGGTGGGATTAACGGTTTGCCCTGAAAAATTACTGTCAGATGCATAATTTTTATACGGCCATATCACATCGAAATCGGATAAAAAAAAAAAAAAAAAAAAAAAAAAATACTACCCGTATACGATCATGATTGGATGTTACAGTTTCTCTTAGATTTATCGAATCAAACATAAATTTTTCACATGACTTTTGGTACGTGAAGTCAAGGATTAACAATCAAATATTTATTCACAATACTAAAATCATATACAAATTAAGTAAGGTTAATACAACAAATAAATGTGTGAAATATAGTCTTACTGTTCAATGCTATACTGTATTTTAAAGTCCATGTTGATGCGCACAAATCGCTCTTCTGTATAATGGTAATCCAACACTGCTCAGTTGTTCACAATCAAAGTAAGTGTCCAATATCCGACGGTTTAATAGCGTAAACGTTAATACACAGGAGTAAATAATCCAGCAGTCCGTAATTACAGGCAAAGGTAACACAGTATAACATCCACATAAAAAGCCATTTTGAATTCCCTGCTGAATGACTAACTGAGCACTATTTATACTCTATGAGGCATTACAGATCATTCTAGCCAATCAAGAAGCTTCTAGAATACACAGCGTTACCGCATCATCTGACCTAGATACAATTTACAACAACCTTCTATAAAGCTCGAAGTGGCTGATCCATAAAATAATATGTAAACAAGCTCTATATTCTAGAAACATCCACAATGTCTAATAATAGACTACAATACCATGACACTCCCCTCTTAAAAAAGAAAGTTTCAAACTTGGAACTTTCTTGACAATTCAAAACATTATTACAAAAAATATCTATATTACAACAGCAAAAATTTTGACAAACATATGTACATTATATGCGAGACAAACAATCAGCAATAAAATTGTCCTTGTCTTTGATATATCTGATTTCAATATTGTATTCTTGTAACACCAAACTCCATCTCAACAATCTTTGATTTTTGTTTTTCATCTTACTTATGAAAACAAGTGGATTGTGATCACTGAATACAGTAATTGGCTATGATGGCGCTCTCTTGAGTATGGCTTTCAGGTTTTCAAAAGCTGATTCACATTCATCGCTCCAAACAAAACTTGCCCTTTTTCTTAAGAGTTGAGTTAAAGGCTCAGTAATATCTGGAAAATTGGGACAAAATTTTCTGTAGTAACCAGCCATAACCAAGAAACGCATCAGTTGTCTCTTACATGTTGGTCTTGAAAATAGCGAGATAGCACTAACCTTAGCATCTACAGGTTTTACCTGACCCTGACCTACAATATGACCCAAGAATGTTACACGTGCATATCCAAATTCACTTTTTCCAAGGTTGACTGTCAGCTTGGCGTCACTTAGTCGATTGAACAGTGCGCGGATTCTCTGTAGATGATCTTCCCATGTATCGCTGTAGACAATGACGTCATCAATGTAAGTCTCACATGAATGAAGCGGGCATTCTCTCTCGTCGACTTTATGACAAAAGAGATGATTACAATTTCGACATCGTAAACTATCCCTTTCTGGACAGTAATATTCCAGTGGGACCTGCATATGGCGTATACATATCTCGCTTAGTAGCATTTGCTAGATCCTGTGTTAAAAGTGACGATTTTAATCAACGTCACAAAACATTGGTGCAGAAACTTAAAAAACAGGGCTATTCCACCAAGCGCTTACACTCAAAGTTTCTCAAATTTGGCGATACATATCGCATGCTGATAGCAAAATACGAACGTAGCGTGCAAGATCTATGGCGCTACGTTTCGTAACTTGTGTCTAATTCCGCTTAACCCGGGGCTAGGGGCCGTATGAACCCATGTACTTCAAGATCCTCATGGTGCTCATATAAACAGTCACAATCAAAGCGTGACTGAGATACATCATTTTTTAGATGACGACTCTATAACGAATATTATGGATTAAGAATACTGATCAGCGATACGGATTGATATTTTTGGAACATCATGATGTCTTGCCGGCATCATTGAAAACTGTTGACCGCTTCTCTCTTGCAGGAAACAAGCCTATGTTTATGTATACTATGATTGTCTTTTTGAAAGATTGTCTTTTTTCTAATGCTTCCAAACCAGAAGTCACACGGTTGGTGAGACGGGGAATTTTCATTCCAAATGGCATGACTTTGTACTGGAACAGACCCTCCGAAATGACGAATGCTGATATCTCCTTCGAACGATATGTCAGTGGAACTTGCCAAAATCCTTTCAGAAGATCAAACTTTGACACGAACTTGGCACTTCCCACTTTGTCAATGCAATCATCAATGCGTGAAATAGGGAATGTGTCAGTTTTGGTCCTGTAACTGCCATCTGGCTTTGGAACGAGGATAGAAGATGAACTCCAGTTACTATTACTTGATTCAATGAAGTCATTTTCCAATAAATACTGAATTTTTTTCCAGATAGTTTTGTTTAATGGGATTCAAACGATATGGGTGGTGCTTCACTGGATTAGAATCTCCGACATTGACGTCATGTGACATTTTATCAGTTTGAGTAGGAATGTCGGGAAACAAATGTTCATATTGACTGAGCAGAGTTCGAAGTTCTTCCAGACGCGCTGGTTCAAGATGACACAACTTGGAATCCAAATTAAGTAGAATGTCAGAGTTCTGTAATTTCGCCGCTGTCATGGGCTCTTCACAAGTTTCATTATTATCAGGGTCAGAACTAACTAAACTTACAGGGTGTACAGTACTGTTAGTGCCAATCTAGGTAAACCAAGATGGTAAATCAGGGGAATACCATCCAGACGTAATGCTATGAAAACTTCGTGCGAAATGTTCGCCGATATTCTACGAGATCCCATAAATAATCCAATCACGACCATTTCTAGCTTTTCTCTCTGACAATGATTGACGTTTACTTCACGGAGATTAACATCTTCGCACGGCACAATCTTTTGATATATTCTACCCCTGACAAAGCCAGACTTTCCGGCGGGAGTAAACTCTTTGATATTTGGATACTGTTTCAGGATAATGTTTCTATATTACACCAAGTGCTACCGTGTGTAATTATTGTGGGCAATCCACCCTGATTGGCTAACAATAGTAGTTTCAGATTCGCACGGGATTTATATAGGGCTGAATTCAGATATAATATTCCGTGATATTATATCTGAGTTTACTGAGATTGTGTTAGTGCTATCTCTATCTATGTTACAAGCGTCTAGTCCGTCATTCATAATCCAGCCGTCGTCCATTAGAGAATATCCGCGTCCATAATCCAAAGACCTATTCCATTTTCCATATAACAGTATTAGCACCAAATTCAAATAGACAATCATAGTATACAAAAACATAGGCTAATTTCCTGCAAGAGAGAAGCGGTCAACAGTTTTCAATGATGCCGGCAAGACATCATGATGTTCCAAAAATATCAAATCCGTATCGCTGATCAGTATTCTTAATCCATAATATTCGTTATAAAGTTGTCATCTAAAGAATGATGAATCTCAGTCACGCTTTGATTGTGACTGTTCATATGAGTACCATGAGGTTCTTGAAGTACATGGGTTCATACGGCTCCTAGCCCCGGGTTAAGCGGAATTAGACACAAGTTACGAAACGTAGCGCCATAGATCTTGCACGCTACGTTCGTATTTTGCTATCAGCATGCGATATGTATCGCCAAATTTGAGAAACTTTGAGTGTAGGCGCTTGGTGGAATAGCCCTGTTTTTAAGTTTCTGCACCAGTGTTTTGTGACGTTGATTAAAATCGTCACATTTAACACAGGATCTAGCAAATGCTACTAAGCGAGATATGTATACGCCATATGCAGGTCCCACTGGAATATTACTGTCCAGAAAGGGATAGTTTACGATGTCGAAATTATAATCATCTCTTTTGTCATAAAGTCGACGAGAGAGAATGCCCGCTTCATTTTTATAGAGATATAGATCTAGATATGATGTGCCTGTAGGGCTATCTTTAGTTTCCTTCAAATCCAGTGAAGGTGGATATATATTCTTCACTGCGTCATTTATATAGCGATTATCCACAGCGAGAAGATCGTCTATATAGCGTTTGGTGAATGAGAAAGAACGGGCTTTGAATGGATCGGTTTTGAAAGCGCCTGCATATAGTCATATTCATAAGAGAACAGATACAGGTCAGCCAACAGGGGTGCACAATTAGTACCCATTGGAATTACAACACATATAAGGGAAGTGGGAAGAGGTGCCGACATACTGACTGCGTCACATGACTTCACAGAATAGTCTTCTGGTTAACCTATTCTAAAGCACATACCAAGAATCTAACGATTCCTGATATGTGTTGTATCTCAGGTACGCTTTTATTGTACCTATACTGAATCTCTTTTTTCAGGTAATTTTGTTTAATGGGATTCAAACGATATGGGTGCTGCTTCACTGAATAAGAATCTCCGACATCGGCGTCATGTGAACTTGTATCAGTCTGAGTAGGAATGTCGGGAAACAAATGTTCATATTGACTGAGCAGAGTTCGAAGTTCTACCTGACGCTCTGGTTCGAGATGACACAACTTGGAATCCAAATTAAATTGAATATCAGAGTTCTGTAATTTCGCCGCTGTCATGGGCTCTTCACGAGTTTCATTAGTATCAGGGTCAGAACTAACTACACTCACATGATGGACAGTACTGTTAGTGCTATCTCTGTCGATGTATAACTTTAACATATTTACATGACATAACTGTTTTTACGTCTGTCAGGAGTCTGAATTACATAATTAAGGTCACTTAGTTTCTTTTCAATGACATAAGGACCATAATATCTAGCCTTAAATTGATTACCAGCAATAGGCAGAAAAGCCAGTACCTTCTCACCAGGTTTGAAACTTCGTTTAAGGGCATGTTTATCATGGGTTATTTTCGTACCTTTTTGTGCTGACTTTAAATTTGACATAGCCAAATCACGTGCTTTAGTCAACCTGGTGCGAAAGTCCGACACATATTGAAAGAGACTACATGAGTCAAGATCACTGTCTAGGAAATTTTCCTTTAGCAGTTTCAGTGGTCCTCTAACTGTATGACCAAAGACTAATTCAAATGGATTGAAGCCTAAAGACCCTTGAACAGACTCTCTAACAGCAAACAATAACAAATGTATGCCTTCATCCCAGTCTTTCTCAGTGTCAAAACAATAAGTCCTAATCATGTTCTTTAATGTCTGGTGAAATCTTTCTAATGTGCGTTGCCTTTCTGGGTGGTATGCAGATGATTTGTACTGCTTTATTCCCAATTCATGCATGACTTGTTGAAAAATTCCTGACATGAAATTAGATCCCTGATCAGACTGAACAGACTGGGGTAGGCCGACAAGTGTGAAAAACTTAACAATAGTTTTTGCCTTAATATTCCGTAAAGGAATGGCCTCGGGGAACCTGGTTGAAGCACACATGACTGTTAACATGTATTGATTGCCTGACTTTGTTTTTGGCAACCAACACAATCTATAATCACCCTACTAAATGCTTCCTCAAATGCAGGGATTGGTTGTAGAGGGGCCTTTGGTATGGTTTGGTTTGGTTTTCCTACCATTTGACATGTGTGGCATGACCTACAAAATTCCGTAACACCTTTCTTTAAATTTGGCCAATAGAAATGATTTAGAATTTTGTAGTCTGTTTTGTTAACACCTAAATGGCCTGAAAGAGGTGTTTCATGGGCTAGTCTGAGGATATCTGAACGATATGAATTTGGTACTACAATCTGATACTTAACTGCCCACTCATCATCAGGTGACACATCTGGCGGTCGCCATTTGCGCATAAGAACACCATTCTTACAAAAGTAACACACATGCTCTTGAGTTACATCACACTCATCTACTGCCCTGTCAAACAACTTGGAAATGTCCTTGTCACTATACTGTTCATTAACCAGCCGTGATTTTGAAATTTTTTCATTAGAACATTCCAATTTGGTATCAAAATGTGACTTCAGCTTCATCATTTAAACACACGAAAGTGTCGGCCAAACAAACGTCATCGATGACGTCATCTTTAAGAGACTTTTACTCATGCCTCTAGTAACTGCACAAGCAGGATACAAACTTTGAATTTCGTCTTCAACTGGATCATGGATCTGATCCAAACATGGCTTGTCAGTTACAATCGGGTTAACCCGGACCTTATCTCCCGCGAGATCAATTCCAAAAAGTAATTGAACACCCTCAAATGGTAAACTACCTTTAATAACCACCGTAACAGGCCCACAAATCAAGTCGGATGAACGTTATGGAGCGGAGCGGGTGTATAATTTACAGAATCTATCCCTTTAATCAGGACATTACTGCCTGCAGATGAAGAGCCAGAAAATGGCAAAGTATCTGCCAACAAAAAAGAGACTGCGACGCGCCCGTGTCTCGCAAAATCTTCACAGGATTAGCATTAGACAAATCACTTGAAAGTTACACAAAACCATTGTGGATAAATGGTTCAAAAATCTCCATGACAGGATTTGAAAAACTGTCAACCTTATCCTTGATAGAACTAATAGGAACAGTGTATCTGGTCATCTTAACGTCATATACACTATGAGCCTGCTTGGGTATAGATATTGAAGTGAGGAAACCAATAGGCTTTTGAAAGGCTCGATATTGTTTTCTTTTCAATTTAAAACAATTAGCCATTAAATGACCTTCCTTCTTACAATAATTGCAAATTGGAGATTTATTTTGAGTGTTAAAAGTGAGTGACTGAGACTTTGTGTTTGACCTCTGACCTTTATAACTGGGGTTATAAGTTTCAGGCCCTGAGAAAGAACTGGGTTTGTTACCTGAGAGATTAGACTGGAATGAGCTTGGCCTAACAGCATTGACAAATAATAATTTGTGTGCCAGAGCGTATTCGTCAGCAAAACGTGCTGCCTGATCTAAAGCGTTGGCAATCTTTTCATCAAGAAATGTTCTAATATCACCATGGATACACCTTTTAAATTCCTCTACCAGCATAAGCTGTCTAAGGCTTTCAAATTGGTTGTCAATTTTAACCGAGGCACACCACCTATGAAATAACTGTTCTTTTGAACGAGCAAATTCTACAGGAGCCTGAGAGTTTTCTTTTTCACAACTACGAAACATTTGTCTATAGGCTTCAGGAACTAATTCATAACCTTTAAGGATTAAATCCTTCACCATATCATAATTTGATGCATGCTCTACCGTCAATTGAGTGTAAATGTCCCCCCTTGCCTTTCCGATCAAAACACGTTGAAGAAGTAAACTCCAATTTTCTTTTGGCCAGTTTAAATTTTCAGCAATTTTCTCAAAATGCAGAAAATATTTATCAACTTCTTTTTCCTGAAATGGTGGGACGAGACGTATTTGACGAGCTGCATCAAATTTTGATTGCGATTGTACAGGTACATGTGCAGGAGGACTGGTTTTGCGACTGTAATTCCATATACTTCATTTCTAACTGAAACTGTCTGTCTTTCTCTCTTTCCTCAACTGTCTTTCTTTGTCTCTTTCTTCTTTTTCAAACCTTTCTCTCTCTAATTCTTTGTCTTTTTCTATCTCTAATTTTTCTCTCTCTAACTCTAATTTCTTTAATTCCAGATGATGTTGCATTCTAATTTCCTTATTTCCAAATCATCAGCTGTTTCCTCCGTTAAATCAAAATCACTTTCAATTTAGACAATGTTGTAAAGCTGATTAATTTAGAACTATGTGGCAAAGCTGATCAGCTAGCAGCTATAATGTAAACAAATCTCGCGGACGAGCCCCCAATTTCTGTTACGTCAATTTTACAATAACAGAAAAACGTAACAGAAAAATGTGTGAAGTCAAGGATTAACAATCAAATATTTATTCACAATACTAAAATCATATACAAATTAAGTAAAGCTAATACAACAAATAAATGTGTGAAATATAGTCTTACTGTTCAATGCTATACCAGTGTATATTTTACAGTCTCTGTTGATGCGCACAAATTGCTCTTCTGTATAATGGCAATCCAACACGGCTCAGTTGTTCACAATCCCAGTAAGTGTCCAATACCCGACGGTTTAATAGCGTAAACGTTAATACACAGGAGTAAATAATCCAGCAGTCCGTAATTACAGACAAAGGTAACACAGTATAACATCCACATAAAAAGTTTGAAATCCCTGCTGAATGACTGACTGAGCGCTATTTATACTCTATGAGGCATTCCAGATCATTCTACCCAATCAAGAAGCTCCTAGAATACACAGCGTTACCGCATCTTCTGACCCAGATACAATTTACAACAACCTTCTAGAAAGCTTCAAGTGACTGACCTATAAAATAATATGTAAACAAGCTCTATATTCTGGAAACATCCACAATGCCTAATAATAGACTAAAATACCATGACACTCTTGATTTGAAGAGGAAAACACGTGATCGAATTGCTGTCTATTTTATAACTGTGGATCAATTGTCCGTTCCTGGAATTTAGATGTTTTCAATAAAACAGTGGTTAAGCAGACTTGCAGGGACAATTGCACTGATACCCATCGCCAAGATGGGGAGCGTGCAGTACCCATGAAGGCTTCCTGAAAATGGAGATTTGCAGCATATCGGGGGAATTGATGGGGGAATTGATGGACGCATTTTTTCAACGTTAATAGACTTACAACATATAGACTAAACAACAATACGAGCCAGAGTTGCCATTGTGTTCATGCTTTCGTTCAGTTAATGTCACTGAACACGCGATCACGCGGTAGAGCCACAGATATACGTCGTTTGTCTTTCGTTCATTTGTATTCCCCATCACGAAATAATTTCGAGTAACGGGTAACAGGCCTATATTTGATTTTGAGTCTTGGAATAAAACGGATGGTATCGTAATTGGCTAGATTCTTTTTGTTGAAATTTTTACATGATTTGCATGGATAGCGGATATATCTTCCCCTATATTGCTCATATTTGCATGGAGAGCGGATATATCTTCGTCGATATAACATGTGTTCGCGCTCATACCAGATGGCTCTTCATCGATATAACACATGTTTGCATGGATACCGGATAACTCTTCATCAATATAACACATGTTTGCGTGGATACCGGATAACTCTTCATCGATATAACACATGTTTGCATGGATACCGGATAACTCTTCATCAATATAACACCTGTTTGCATGGATACCGGATAACTTTTCATCAATATAACACATGGTTACATGGATACCGGATAACTCTTCATCGATATAACACATGTTTGCATGGATACCGGATAACTCTTCATCAATATAACACATGTTTGCATGGATACCGGATAACTTTTCATCAATATAACACATGGTTACATGGATACCGGATAACTCTTCATCAATATAACACATGTTTGCATGGATACCGGATAACTCTTCATCAATATAACACATGGTTACATGGATACCGGATAACTTTTCATCAATATAACACATGGTTACATGGATACCGGATAACTTTTCATCAATATAACACATGCTTGCACTGATACCAGATAACTCTTCATCAATATAACACATGGTTACATGGATACCGGATAACTCTTCATCAATATAACACATGTTTGCGTGGATACCGGATAACTCTTCATCGATATAACACATGTTTGCATGGATACCGGATAACTCTTCATCAATATAACACATGTTTGCATGGATATCGGATAACTTTTCATCAATATAACACATGGTTACATGGATACCGGATAACTCTTCATCGATATAACACATGGTTACATGGATACCGGATAACTCTTCATCGATATAACACATGTTTGCATGGATACCGGATAACTTTTCATCAATATAACACATGGTTACATGGATACCGGATAACTCTTCATCAATATAACACATGTTTGCATGGATACCGGATAACTCTTCATCAATATAACACATGGTTACATGGATACCGGATAACTTTTCATCGATATAACACATGGTTACATGGATACCGGATAACTTTTCATCAATATAACACATGTTTGCATGGATATCGGATAACTTTTCATCAATATAACACATGGTTACATGGATACCGGATAACTCTTCACATGAAACATGGATACCGGTTTCATGGTTACATGGATACCGGATAACTCTTCATCAATATAACACATGCTTGCACTGATACCAGATAACTCTTCATCAATATAACACATGCTTGCACTGATACCAGATAACTCTTCATCGATACAATACGTTTGCATGGATACCGGATAGCTCGGCATCGATAGAACAGATGTTTGCATTGATAACGGATAGCACTTCCTCGAACATTCATAAAGTTAGACCGCGGTTCGCAGTTCATTATTCGAGAAGACCAGCAATTATTTCCTCAGATATAGAAATCTGTATTTTTTTTATTATGAGTACTTTGAACTCCAATCTCTGTATAGCAAGAGAGAATGTCATGCTCTATATCTTTGCGACCGCACTGCGGCGGTCTAATGGTTAGAGCGTCGGCCTCGTAAGCGGTAGGTTCTGGGTTCGATCCCAGGCCGGGTCATACCTAAGACTTGAAAAATGGAACTTGTTGCTTCCTCGCTTACGCTCAGCATTAAGAGGATAGAACAAGGACTGGTTCGCTCGGTGTCAGTATAATGTGACTGAGTGGGGTGTCATGTCTGCCTACGGCATGATATTTCAGTGGGACAGCACTATAAAATGGCAGCATTAGATCTGCTCTCTTACAAGTAGGATCCCCTTCCCCTCCCCCTCCCCTCCCTTCCCTTCCCCGTCGTGATATAGCTGAAAAAATGTTGAAAGCGACGTTAAACCCTATTCACTCACTCACTCACTCTATATCTTTGCATATTCAGATCCCAAAGCTGACGCCAGGGGGCGCTGCTAGGTGCGCTGTTATGAGTCGCTGAATGACTGGTCCCGAATAACGAACTGCGAACCGCGCTCTAACTTTATGAACGTCTTCCTCGATATAACACATGTTTGCATTGATTTCCAAAGCAGAAAGTGTGGAAGTTTGTGGGGGAGGAGAGATCTAAAATTGCTATAGTCTCAGGAAAACTAGTCAGACTAGAGGGTCTGGGGACATCCCCAACTGTATTGGATGTTTTCTAGATCAATAAATCATATGAAACAAATCAGATTCGTGACAAAAAGAGGCTGCACTCCTACTCCGCACTCACACCCCTAAGGGGGGGTTGCATTTTATATTTGATATCTTAGTTTCGATGTCAAGAAAAAAAAACTACAAAAAATATAATAAAAATTAACTCATCCGAGCTGATGTATTTTTAATAAATGTAAACATTCCCCTAATGTAACTAAAATTTGGTATGATTCTAAAAATATTTTTGCCCAAAAAATATCCGTATAATTTATATCAAAATTACAGATTGGGACAGAAGTTATAGATAATAACTAATTCCTCCGGCTCAGTTTAAACCTTGTTAGAGGTTGAAAATAGATAATTGTTCCCAGAATCTCAGAAATTATGTAGCCTTTTCGGTGTATCGGAACTGCTGTGTTCTATTTAAGGTCTGTCATGGAGAGCCTTGGAAAACTGGGGAAGTTTCTTCCGACTGGCCATTTCCGGGTTATTAATGATTGCAATAGAAGGTTGGAGTATAGAAGCTGGAGTATTCTTAAATGGTAAGTGCTTCGAATGTGTACGAATTTACCTTTGACCTTGCGTACCATCAACTTTGATCTTTGTTGCGTGACCGGAAGTGACATTTGACCTTGCGCTTCAATCCAAAAAGGTGAAAGATCAACGGGCACCGAGAGACGTTTCATTCATAGTTGAACATGAGGAACAAACACGGCGGTGGGGTATCGGGCACCCCAGGCAAAGTTCCTTATTATGTGTATACAGCGTACAGAACATGTTAAGCTTGGTATGCTTCTGTAGTAGGGTGGGGCGCAATAGATTTGACCTGATCCACTAGCTTGCCTTAAAAGCGCTGACGTGTACTGAACGATGGCTGGTGACTGGAACATTCGGGATAGTCTGAACATGTGTGGTATGTGCTCGGGACCATCGTCAAAACATTCCTCAAGCTGGTGACACGCGGGGTCAAAGCCCTGGTGACGCGCTCAGCCGTGTTCCCGTTCAAGAGGCAATGCTCATGAAACTCCGAGCCAGAGAAGCAGGATGGGTCTTGTTTATCCATGCACGAAAGGTTGTGAATAAAATACCTGCATCCGGGAGACTTCGCACCAGTGGGTGCCCGAACCAGCGAGAGTGAATTTGATTTGTGGGCCGTCGCACCGACCACCATTGCCGAACAGCGGTGGAACATCTCCCTTTTCCCAGCATTAATGACGCAGATTCCATAAAGTTCTTTATCAGCAATGCGGAAACGGCTTACGTGGATATAGCCAATACGTACTTGGAAGTGGAAGCCTAGACCGTCAATTGGGACGTCTCCGGAATCGCCAACTTTACTACCATGGGGCCGACGAATTCCCTTTTCGTCAGGTTGAGAATTTGCTCAGCGACAAACTCTTCAGTGGCTCGACCATCACCTACCCCTATCAAGCCTGTCGCTTGTCGTTTGAGAAAGTAAAAAGCGCATGTACATGGAGAATGACACTTACGAGTGGGGAAAAATTGCAGTTGTTGACGGCGGATAGCAGCTCGGTCGATCTCATGGGTCGTCTACATGCGGATCTATTCATGCAAGACCTTTACCTCTTGAACAAGGTACCTATCAAGCGCCGACTGATACGAGCCCTCCCAACGTTTGTACTGATGGCCACCGACAAAGAAGAGCACGCGGCTGACAAAAGCATCATCGAAGACCCTACACTTCATGCCCGTAAAGTGAAACCGAATGTAGTCGTACAATTGGGGAACTTCAGTGCACCGGTGAGAAACCAGCCCTATATCCCATCCGATGTGTGCAAACCGAAGTGTTCTCTGTTACTACAGAGAATATGAGCGCCACCAAAGAAAATTTAGTCGTCGAGGAACTGCCCAAGCGACTGATCCTGACATGTCAGGAGAATACAAGTTTCAGTAGGGGCTACTTGGAGAACCCGTTTGAATTTAAAAATTTCAACATCAACTTTGTGGTCCTCTAACACCAAACTTTGTACGGCGTATCTTCATTCGGAGTTGCCAGAAACTGTATGAGCGGAGAGATGAAATCTACCAGGACGAAGGAAAGCACATCAATCGGGAGAACTAACTGATACACGTTGTCCTACTTCGATCTAAACCCAACCTTAGTGAACGACCATCAGCTGAGTCTCTTCAAGCAAGGCAACTTACGGTTAGAAACTCACAGTGTACGAACCCTCCGGGACACCATTAATGTATTGTGCTACGCCGAATTCGACAAAAGCATTCGAGTGGATAAGACGCCCCACGTCCTGTGTGATCTTGGCACCTAACATGGACACGGGGGGCACTCCAGGGATTCTTCCGTTCGGCAAAGAATAGACCATGGGTCCGTTTTTCGGCCACCAATTGTCTTCAACCCCAATCTTATATGTATATATTTTCTGAAAGACTATTATTTTAAGACACAGCACTGCTATGTTATAGAAAAATGAATCCCGAACATCCTCCTCCAAGCTTGCTTTATTTTTCCTACAAAACCCCTTGAAATGTCAAAAATGGTCAAATTCGGCTCAATTTCCAGAAAAATCTGTAAGAGCGATTTCAATTAAATTTCTTTCTCACGTTCCCTGGTCCGGTATCAACTCAAAAAGACAAAAAGATGGGGCCAACCTGTCCGTTTTTCGTCAGATTTTCTCTCCGTAAATGAATCCTGATTTTTAGGCACATCCAAGGGGCATAACTGAGGCAGGGCAAAATTTATTCCGTGTAGACGGAGCCAGCCATCGATCTGTACGTGCTCCTTTGCAGCGTTGATAATGCCCAATAGGATGGTATTATAGATACAAGCTATTAGAAGAATTATGATGTAGCGAAACATCGACAGTCTATCGTATTATGAAAATAGACCGGGGCCATTGCTACGGAACTGTGGAGGGGCACCAAAAACCAGATCTCAGCCGTGCTCGAGGGTGACCAATGAACACGACACCCCTTTCAAGGAGTGTTTGTCCGAGACGTCTTTTCGCTAGACCGCATGTATCCCGCCTCGTACGCTCTTAACACAGACCCGATGAGCCAACTCGGTCAACATTGGATTGCCGTGTACTTGACAGAAGACCAGGGCGAATACTTTGATCGGTACGGACTCCCATCCATCCATCAAGATCCAACTGCATTAATGGACGAAGGCACGGAAACATGGTGTTGGAACAGTGAAACGTTACAAGGCCCCGACAGTAGCGTGTGTGGATAGTACTGCCTGTTTTATTTCCCCCACTGTTGCCGTGATCTGACCCTGCTTACTATCATACACGAGTGAGGAGTACCCCAGTCCGAAGACCGAGATGTGCTAGTAATCGACGGGGCCGGAGACCAATTGAATAAGTTCTCAAGTGGTTGTTTTTACATAGTTGCTGTTTATCTCAGAGGTGATGCTGATAGTGTGTGCAGGTGGTGGGAAATTGATGATGAGAGTGTAACCGCAAAAGATCGCGAACCCTCCAGCTGGACTGTGGTGGAGTGATCAGACCGGACCACCACACCCTGACTACCGATACCAGACACCGCTCTTCCTGCAGGAAGTTTTATGGCCCAAACCTGGGTTCAGGCGTCTTTCTAAAGAAAATCCACATATATCTACTCCTTTCATACTCCTTTGCTGTTTTCGTTACAGCAATCCACTTCCGGTTACTTCGCAGCCCTACTCTCATTTCCACACTATGCTAAGACAAATACCTGGCTCCAGGCGTCTGGTGGGGAGAAATTCCCTTGTCTCTAGTCCACCTCGTTCTCGGTACAGCATTCCACTTCAGGTTGCGAATGGGCACCCCTAGTCAGATCTCACCACACTAAGGCGAAAGCCTGGGCCCAGACGCCTCTTTGGGTGAAACTACTATGTATCTAGTCCCTCCCTTTGTCGATATGGGAAATGTGGAGAAAAGTGAGTTTTCCACTTACCATTATGCTTGACATAGTGCTGGAGATAATCTTGGGGACCATACATATAGAAAAGAAGGGGGATTTGGTTTAATGTCACACTCAACGTTATCTCACTCATATGCTGACAGCCAGTTTGAATGGTGGAAGAAAGCCAAGGTACCCGGAGTGAACCACATCCCATTGGAAAGTAACTGGCAAACTTTCACATATGCACCATCTTGGCTCGAATCCGGGTCGTTTCAGTGGTGTGAGGCTAACGACCATCAGCGAGAAGCCATCAAAGGCCCTAGTATAGAAAGGTATCTGTATGCTTCAATATTATCTGCGTGGCTTGGCCAAGAAGGTGAAGGCGCCAGCCTCCGGTGCCGGTGTGGAGGCTTAGAATATCGGGTGGCTAAGAGTTTTCGGCTGCTATCTTCTAACCCAGGACAACAAATATGAGATGTTTTCGCCTCAAAATTGACGATCTTGCACGAATGCACTACTTCACGGCCCTGTTATTCGAGAATGATGAGACTCAGTGCCTTGAAACTTTTCTGAATATACAATGTAATATTGTACTTCATGCCAACTGATCAATTTCTTGTATATGGAATATTTTATTTCTGGGACTTCTATTGCACCTGTTCTGGGGCCATTTACCCATCTAAACATACGAGGTCCTTCATAGAGAAAACCTTTGGAAAACTTACCTCATAGATCTATGCTCATCTTTGGACTCTTTTCCTCCCTGGAAGTAAAAAAAAAATTGATTAGCGACTTGATAAACTTAGGATATGCCAAAATGAAGGGTTATCATGTAGAGATGAACATGTCTTGTTTTATGTTTCCTGATAGGTTTATTGGGAACGGTCGAATTGGGAGCAACGTCTGTGCTATTTCATCTTGAACATTCTCTTCACTGCGTAAGTAAACACACCAACATTGATGGTTTCAGCTAACTTAGGTTACACAAGTTGGTGGAATAAGAGATAACTCCAGTTTGCAGCCGGTGAGTCTGACCGTAGCGATGCGCCTCCCATTAGTGCTTCTCGATGTAGTCAAGAACGGTAACCCTACAGAGTACTTTGTATCTCGAAGATATCCCCAACGGGATATTTATGGTATTGAATTGAGGATTTAGACAGCGACGATAACATCTACACAGCTGAAACAATTCTGAGAAATGGAATAACTCCACAATGTCAATGATATTTTAGCTATTTTCCAAAAGGTAGAACCTACTAAATTTTGGAGACACATTTAACATGAATTCCACTGAAAAGCGGCAACCACAGAAAATTGAAATTTTTTGGCGTGCCATAGATTCCAACAGATTGGTGTGCTGTTGTTTTTTTCTATTCGCTTCTTGTAATATCCAGGAAAACACAAATAATACAGAAGACGCGTTTTAAGCGCGAATTATTTTGCAATTTATAAACCTGACTCAGACGGGAAATTTCAGATTCAGCAAGGAGCAAAAGGTGCATTTTACTGGAACCCATATCATTTTAAAACATCTGTAGCAAACATTATCATTTGACGGAAACTTTAAACATTGGACAAAATAATAGCTTAGACCCTTAATTCTATACAGCGTGACAATATCACACTCCCAGTAGTGCTGTGTGTAGAGAATTGTATTGCTGCAGGGAGAAGTCTGACAAAGGAGAGTGATCAAACAATTTCAAGAAGAATCTCTCCAGGCCAATTTGTTCCTAATAAGTATTGGGTCTCATTTGCAAATTGTCTGGTTTCCGGCATGTGTTAGTTTCTGTGGTGGTGTCAGTCATGCCGGAAAATAGCTAATATACATTTGGTCAGTTCCAATATATAGTGAGTCTACGTTATTGACAAGCTATGGGAACACGTTTTTAGAGCCATTTTTTTAGGGTAACGTTGAACTGCTTTTATAAGCATGGCTTGTTGCACCCCATATGAACGATTCCTTGAATAAAATGTCTTACCACTGTCGGGCACTCTCGATGGTTTTACAATTATCCAAAAAAGGGGGAGAATGTCAGCTGTGTTTTCGCCATTCATGTTATCAGGTATATTAAATAGTTGTTTCAAGGGTTGAAACAGTTTACAACTGTTAACTGAATTCACCTTTTCCCTAAAGACCTGGCTCTGGTCCGTGAGCTTGGCATATATTGTGTATATACAATGTAAGTCTGACTGTATATATGTTTAATTTAATCGTGAGCATGACATGAATAAATATCGAATTATTGAGCTAACACGTTTTTGTTTGTTACTGTTCCCGTATAAGACACATAGTATCTTGCAGATATGCACTGTTGGGATTTTTACCCGTTTCGATGATTTTCCTCAGAGTTATGGCCCTCTATTGTCATCAATACATTCTTCACTCGGCTGTATCTTCCTTACTAATTCAAGCTTGCAATTTTCTCAGTAGATGCACATTATCATGTTGGTGGTATTGTCAGGTTTGTTACGGAGAATTTAGTCTGGACTTTTAACTCCCTGACTACTTGACGAAGACGTTTGATACTTACCTGGTGAATCAGAAGATTTTCCTTCGAAGTAGGCTCTCATTTGAAATTGTCCGGTAATGAGTGAGTCAGTAAGTCAGTCCATCCGAATCCTTTCTCCTGCAAAATAAGGAGAACCGTTGACATTACAACCTAGATTTTTGGCATGAACGTGCATTAGGGGACTGTTACCAGCAAGTTCTGGGCTGACACACTTTTGATGAAAATCTGATGATTAATCCAGGCATTTTTGGGGACACCGGTCGACTACCACGAAACCGGAAACCCAAAAACCGGAAGAAAACATTCTGCACAAACCAATGCGCAGTGGGCTTAAACCGTGCTAAAATTGCGGCCTGCATGGATTTCGTCAAAAAGCACGATGCGAGTGTGAAAATTTAGTCTCTCCATCTGTTGTGAACAGGAAATAATCAATTATTTCTTCGATAAATAATAAAAGTAAGTCCATTAGATTGATTTTAAGCAGTTTTGGTTTAGATTTTAGCCGACGTTTAAATTGGCTTGTCAGTATTTGTGCGCGTGAGCTTGGGCGCTGATACCGGTATACCGGTAATTGGCAAAAACATGTCCTAATGCCTCTTAAGCCCTACTTCGTAGGTCCTGTGACATAAGTCACACTGTCATGTAAGTAGATGCCCACTGTCAGATTTCCCCTTAGTGAAGTGGCTTAGCAAAAGGATCGTGACACGCTGGTCCAAAGCACCAAACTTGGCACATCCATCAATGGAGGCATACAGAACAATACCAGGCCCTTGCTCTGGGCCGTGTGACACCTTCTGCCCCCCAATAGGGCATCTAAGGGAAAATATTATCATTGAAAAAATAGCATCTGAATAGCTGCATTATTTTCGTTATCCTTCAGTCTAGGAAGCTGAAACTTGCCACACTATATCTTTTTGCTACCATAAAATGTAACAAAATTGAAGATGCCTCTGTGATGATGTCACAGTGACGTCATATTATAAAAATAACCCTTTTATTGTCGATTTTTCTTATTGATTTTCTTATTTCTTATTGCAATTTTCTTCGCTTAAACTCACTTGTAAATAAGTCAATAATCATCTGATGTGAAATAAAATATTAATGAGCACATTTACGTAGAAAAATAGACCAATTTTGAAGAAATACGACAAAAACACAACTTTCTAGTTACATCACCGTGTCGTCCATTCTGAATTTACCCATTATGCTCTAAAGAATTAAATGGCCCTAATATGATTTGCTATATAGACACAAAGTGCCAGCTCTCAACAGTTGCCAGTACCAGAGAAAAGTTGATTGGCAAGAGCGGGTCGGGGCGGGCGGGGATTGAGCTGAATACACCAATAACAATTAAACACAGGATCCTCCTTATTCTGTATCACTTTTCTAATGGCGTACCTGCAGAACTGATTCATGATTGGAATAGTGCACGGGTGCTGAACCATGCACATGTAAATGTAATGGTCGTGTCACTCAGTTGGAATTAGATGTAGCTTCCGACCCACCCCCAAATCGACCTCTGAGCCTGAAATCGTCCTTAGCATCCTCAGTCATGACATTAACGATGGATAGGAGTACACGTGCTCGTTTAATGCTAATTTCATGTTCATGTCCCTCAATGGGCGTTAAATGCAATTTCCGATCCTTTTCCTGTGTCTATTCACTCTCTCAGATCCCTGCCAAACTTTCTGTGATGTCGTGAATTTCTAGTTTATCATATTGAGGATCATTTTGAGCCTATTTGCATAACCCCGAGCAGATGATTATGGCTAAATCCAAAATGGCGGCGATGTGGTTACTAGAAATGTGATGTTTTCGTCATTTTCCTTCAATATTATTTCTTTTCCGTGATGAAAAGTGGACAAAATATATTTTATTGCATATCAGTTTAATATTTACTCGTTTATCATGCAGTTTTTTTATGGATCCTCCGTGGCACATCTATAAACTAGACCCGACCTATTTTTCAGAAGGGAACGAAATAGACATATAATTCATATAAAACTAAAAGGAGTAAATGTGCTGATATTTCCATCAACATCAGTAGTATGAAAAGGAAAAATCGCCATATAGTCTGGGAACCAAGTTGAAAAGGCTTTATTGAAGAAATATGTTCATCCACCTGCAAGAAAATGTTCATCTATACCATGACTATCTACGACTGTTGATTGGTATCAACTAGGGTGGACATAGAGTTCTAAAGTGGTGCAGATTGTTTCAATGGTGCGGGAATGACACCCTACAGGTATTCCTTTTTTTCCATGGAAAAGGTAGGTAGGTTCAAACTACCCGAACACTCTTATTACTGGACCAATCTGTCTGTACTGCATCAAATTTTACTTGGCAATAATGACAAATTTATATAGTGTAATGATTTGTTTCTGTAATCCAAATAATGTGACGTCATAGCACCATGAAGTACTCAAATGTCAAATGAAACAATACTTTCTTTCCAAAAATGCAATCTATTTTCATGGCTATAAATTTCTTGATAATGATCCAATTTATCTAAACATCACCATTTTCAGCACTACGCAGAGCCGTTTTTCAAAACCTAAGGTCGTTGTTTTATTCCAACCGTATGGTACAATTAGGGGGCGGGGGAGGGGGTAACAGTCAAATGTTATTTGAACAACAAATATCTCTGTATTAAACAGGGGGTATGTGTGATTGAACTGTCATACCTGCCTTATTAATAGCCCTAACTGTCTGAAATTTATTATATTGTATTTAGTTATGCCAGTATCATATACAATCAGAATTTTTTTTATTATTCTAGATTCCATGTATCCAAACATCAGCTTGAAAAAATAATCATTTCCGGAGAAGAAATCACTTCAGTAGTCATAATTCACTTATTTAATGTTCTAAATGTTCTGAAGTACCGGATTTCTGTATATTTTATTATAATCACAGATGTTTTTGTATCCCAGTTGTATGATATCACTGGGACGTAATATTTAAGTGTAAATTGCACAAATCATACACCTTCTGGAAAACGGCAGTATATGAAACTGAGGATTTAGATTATAGATTTAGTTATAGCTAATCTGTCTAGACTTCATTACATACTACCCTTCACGATCGACGGATTCACGACGTGTCAGTATTTGTTTTTTCTATTTCAACTGATTACATCAAATGCTGACCGTATCCAAATTACGGATAAAAATAATATGCTCACAAGAGGGTGAGTGAGTGAGTGAATAGGATTTAACGTCGCTTTCATCATTGTTTCAGTCATATCGCAACGAACCAACTAAGCACCACTCAGCCAAGTTGCGTTTCTGCTACTTCAAAGAAGAAGAGGGTGTGGATATAATTGCTAATTATTCGTCCAGTGTGTCTAAACATTAAGCAATATCCAGAATTGGTCATCGTGAGTAACAATGCGTTTTGTTTTTGTACCTTAACCGTATGATGTCACAGAGGCTGTGCTCAATTAACAAACGTACGGAAATGAATAAGTAATAAGGAGGTACGGAAGTTGGCATGGTACCAAGAAAAGTCCAGTTTCACGATTCAAGTGTACAACATCAGAGGATAGTAGATAAAATTGAGCGGACATGGCTGTTCAAGGCAATCATCGCCGAACAGGTGAGCTGATTTTTAGTATGTTATGTAAATTAATCATGAGCGGCGGATTAGTAGCTTCATACAGAGTGGCTTATCTGTTGGAATTGACACATTATAATGGGTGTGAATCCCCTTTAAACAGTAGTAATAGCTGCAAAGCAACTGCTCATTGAAGCTATGCATTTCTTCAAAACGGCGAATATAAAAAGTCGATCGTTAACACACCAGGGTGAACACCGTGCCCTGGTATTTTGAGCATATTTCTACTATACCTCGTGCAAACGATCCGGGATTACACGACTAAGGTCAAACTTAGGTTTCTCGCTTAATATGGAGCTGGATATGTACATTGAGATCTGAAATTACACCTGAAATATTTAACACTTCTGATGATCGACAAGGTCGCCATTGTGAAATCAGGAATTATTTTATATGCATTGAAAAATGCAATAAAGTTACCCGAAATTATTGTTACACTCATTCTGTAGCTCCAGTACTTGTTTGACACAAAAGCGAATACAGCGTATTTTTCAGTTAATAGACAGACGTGGAAGCCAATGATCTGTAACATCTACAAATACTAACGCTGTAAAAAACTGACGCGGTTATTCTCAACAGGTTTTTAGTATAAAAGATACAGGCAACTATTCATTAAGATATTCTGATGCTATTACCTATGCCCCTCAGATACACCCATTTTTGCAAAGAAAACAGTATGTTCAGTTTGTGTATTAAAATGAACCTCAGTTATATATTTTAGAAATATGGAACAATATGTAGTAATACAAGACGCACTAAAGACAGTTTGTATCAGTATTGAAAAAGATGGATCAATATAATCAAATATACACAATTTTGCAACAGCGAGCATTTTTCGGAACTGATATTTTAATATGGTCCCCAGATGACGTCATACATTTAAAAAAATAACCACCTATCCCGTTAATATATTATTCTGCTTTCAAGTGCTGAGTATTAGATGATGAAGTTTTGGCAGCCAGGATCATTATCACGAAATATGTGGCAGTTCATTTACACATAGCACCGTTTTCAAGACAGTAGTTTTGTTCAACTGAAATACAACCCCCAATTACATTATACGGTTGGAATACAACCAAATGTACTAACTAAAAACTGCTGCAATGTTGAGCAATATATTATGATGTTTTGACCAGATCATTAAAGCAGAAAGATATAACAAGACTGTCTTTAATACATATACCCCCATTTTGGAAAGAAGTAGTATTTTCAAGTTGACATTTGGATATGGCCCCAAGATGATGTCCTAATGGGTTCAGATAGAAAAACACGTATTAAGAAACTATATGACAGTTCAATCACACATAAGCCTCTCTACCAAAATTACACCACATGGTTGGCTTACCACGATCTTAGATATTATAATCTTTGTGAGGTAACACGGAGCAATATTTTATGATACTTAAATGGATTGGTTCAATAACAAGAGAGATAGCGGAATACAAATTCACATACACCCATTTTAAACGGGAGCAATCTTTCAGTTGACGTTTGGGTATGGTCCCTAAGTGACGTCATACATTTGGGATGCAGCAACAACTCCTGTAATATGTAAATCTGCTATTATTAATGACTAATATATGATACATTTTAGGTAGATTAGACCAATAACAAAAATGCTATGGCACTCAAAACCCATTTTTCGGCGAAGTAAAATTAATGTCCTGTAGTGGAATATTTCGTCCGCCATAGAAAAATACAACACACTGAGCAGTTTCACTAAAAACCGGTCCCTGGTTCCCAGACCACTAGAGTATGAATGAGTAGGAATGCTAGTACATGTTTCCGGATTAAGCACTAAGTGACGCTTGCAGTAACTTCCGGATTTCAACACCACTGGATGGCATGAATACCTTAGAGTGATTAAATTTAAACGGATATTGGTTACAATTCGGGGTTTTGGATGGCAGAAAAATTATCAAGATAGGATAGGAGCGTCAAGTATTAGTTTATTCAGATGTCAGCTGTTATTGAGTTTCGTGCGCCTTGTTCATATAAAAGCATATTTCATTCGCCTACGTCAACTATATTGGTCTTTTTCTTACTAAACGTTGAGAAATGGGATGGAAAGGTGTTTGAAATGAAAGGAACAAAGGCGTTGGTAGTTTAATCAGACCCTTCCACCATCCATCAGAAATTGGAACATCAGTAACAATGTTCTCGTTGTCATACTGAGCTCCTCTTTTCAACGAAATTCGGAGAATTGGTAAGTGGTTCGCCACGGTTCGCCAAGTTTACTTAGTTTATCTAGAGTGTAGGGAAAGGATGGAAAATTGGTCAGGTAGCCCATTCCTATATGCTAGAATTTTAGAGAAAGGATGGCGAATTGATAAGTGACCACATGGGCATACTCGGGGCATGTTAGAAAAAGGATGGCGCATTGGAGTGAGGCATGTGGGTCCACACGAGGACACAAAGAGATGGACGTTGATATTCCATAACGTTCTTATTTCAGATCCCACTGGGTATTGGTATTACTAGCAGTATACTTGTTGGACAAAGTCTCGGCGCCGGAAATGCAGATGCTGCTAAAACATTAGCTAGAGTTGCGCAAGTCTTCGCATGTAAGCTGTAATTACAAGCGTCTGGCTCGTCATTCATTATTCATTCGCCGTCCATTAAAGAGTATCCGCATTGAAAATCCAAAGACCTATTCCATATAACAGCATTAACAGCAAATTCAAAAAGACAATCATAGTATAAACATAGGCTAGTTTCCTTGCAAGAAAGTAACGGTCAACATTTTTCTATGATGCCAGCAAGATATCATGATGTTCCAAAAAGATCACATCCGTATCGCCGATCAGTATGCCTAATCCATATGATATTCTTTGTAAAGTCATCTAGAGACTGATGTATCTCAGTCACGCTTTGATTGTGACTGTTCACATGAACACCATGAGGATGTTGAAGTACATGGGATTATACGGACCCTAGCCCCGGGCTAAGCGGAATTAGACACAAGTTATAGTCATAGTAAAATAACGACATTTTATGTTCCTTATCTCCTAGACCATTATTTTCTTGCTGTCACGAAATCTCACACTGCGTTTCAATGTCCTCTCTCTTGATTTACATTTAGATTATCAATACGACAGTATGTTGTCTTCACTTTAGAATTAATATGATTTATGTACCCGTTTGGACACGATACGTCTTTTCGACACGATCATCTAGACGAATATACGTCTTTTCGACACATCGTCTAGACGAATATACGTCTTTTCGACACATCGTCTAGATGAATATACCGTATTATCTTGCTCGGATTACATATAGGTCATCATTTCACAAAAGTGCACTTTCAATCTGATTAAAGCTCTGACTTAATAACTGCTCCTCTATCGGACATGTCGCTAATTAATATCTGGGACAGTCTGTATCTGAAATCTGTCGCGCATGTCAACTGGCGACCAACCACAGTCCAACTTCAACGAGCGAATAGGTACCTATCCGAGCAAATAATAATCTTCGGTGATTGCTCATGGAGAGCATGAACTTAGTCAGCCGCCTGGGTTGAATTTTTCTGCGCCTCGTTCACTACATAAGTAATGGGATAGGCACCTATCCGTCCGTTGAAGTTGGACTGTGATTAATCGCCAGTCTGCAACAGATTTAAGATACAGACTGTCCCAGATCTTAATTAGCGACATATCCGATAGAGGAGCGGTTATTAAGTCTGAGTTTTAATCAGATTGGTGCACTTTTATATGAAGTGCATTCCAAATAAATCCAATGACAGCCATATGTAGACAAATTCGAGTCATCCTTTCCATCGTCCCTGATGTAACCCAGATGTTTCCCACGGTATATTTGAGAAATAGCATGTTAGAGACTAGTATGCTATGCGTGTATATGTTAGAGACTAGTATGCTATGCGTGTATGTGTTAGAGACTAGTATGCTATGCGTGTATGTGTTAGAGACTAGTATGCTATGCGTGTATGTGTTAGAGACTAGTATGCTATGCGTGTATATGTTAGAGACTAGTATGCTATGCGTGTATGTGTTAGAGACTAGTATGCTATGCATGTATGTGTTAGAGGCTAGTATGCTATGCATGTATGTGTTAGAGACTAGTATGCTATGCGTGTATGTGTTAGAGACTAGTATGCTATGCGTGTATATGTTAGAGACTAGTATGCTTTGCGTGTATGTGTTAGAGACTAGTATGCTATGCGTGTATGTGTTAGAGACTAGTATGCTATGCGTGTATGTGTTAGAGACTAGTATGCTATGCGTGTATGTGTTAGAGACTAGTATGCTATGCGTGTATATGTTAGAGACTAGTATGCTATGCGTGTATATGTTAGAGACTAGTATGCTATGCGTGTATGTGTTAGAGACTAGTATGCTATGCATGTATGTGTTAGAGACTAGTATGCTATGCGTGTATGTGTTAGAGACTAGTATGCTATGCGTGTATGTGTTAGAGACTAGTATGCTATGCGTGTATATGTTAGAGACTAGTATGCTATGCGTGTATGTGTTAGAGACTAGTATGCTATGCATGTATGTGTTAGAGACTAGTATGCTATGCATGTATGTGTTAGAGACTAGTATGCTATGCGTGTATGTGTTAGAGACTAGTATGCTATGCGTGATTGTGTGTTAGAGACTATTATGCTATGCGTGTATGTGTTAGAGACTAGTATGCTATGCGTGTATGTGTTAGAGACTAGTATGCTATGCGTGTATGTGTTAGAGACTAGTATGCTATGCGTGTATGTGTTAGAGACTAGTATGCTATGCGTGTATGTGTTAGAGACTAGTATGCTATGCGTGTATGTGTTAGAGACTAGTATGCTATGCGTGTATGTGTTAGAGACTAGTATGCTATGCGTGTATATGTTAGAGACTAGTATGCTATGCGTGTATGTGTTAGAGACTAGTATGCTATGCATGTATGTGTTAGAGACTAGTATGCTATGCATGTATGTGTTAGAGACTAGTATGCTATGCGTGTATGTGTTAGAGACTAGTATGCTATGCGTGTATATGGTAGAGACTAGTATGCTATGCGTGTATGTGTTAGAGACTAGTATGCTATGCGTGTATGTGTTAGAGACTAGTATGCTATGCGTGTATGTGTTAGAGACTAGTATGCTATGCGTGTATGTGTTAGAGACTAGTATGCTATGCGTGTATGTGTTAGAGACTAGTATGCTATGCGTGTATATGTTAGAGACTAGTATGCTATGCGTGTATGTGTTAGAGACTAGTATGCTATGCATGTATGTGTTAGAGACTAGTATGCTATGCATGTATGTGTTAGAGACTAGTATGCTATGCGTGTATGTGTTAGAGACTAGTATGCTATGCGTGTATGTGTTAGAGACTAGTATGCTATGCGTGTATATGTTAGAGACTAGTATGCTATGCGTGTATGTGTTAGAGACTAGTATGCTATGCATGTATGTGTTAGAGGCTAGTATGCTATGCATGTATGTGTTAGAGACTAGTATGCTATGCGTGTATGTGTTAGAGACTAGTATGCTATGCGTGTATATGTTAGAGACTAGTATGCTATGCGTGTATGTGTTAGAGACTAGTATGCTATGCGTGTATGTGTTAGAGACTAGTATGCTATGCGTGTATGTGTTAGAGACTAGTATGCTATGCGTGTATGTGTTAGAGACTAGTATGCTATGCGTGTATGTGTTAGAGACTAGTATGCTATGCGTGTATATGTTAGAGACTAGTATGCTATGCGTGTATGTGTTAGAGACTAGTATGCTATGCATGTATGTGTTAGAGACTAGTATGCTATGCATGTATGTGTTAGAGACTAGTATGCTATGCGTGTATATGTTAGAGACTAGTATGCTATGCGTGTATGTGTTAGAGACTAGTATGCTATGTGTATGTGTTAGAGACTAGTATGCTATGCGTGTATGTGTTAGAGACTAGTATGCTATGCGTGTATGTGTTAGAGACTAGTATGCTATGCGTGTATGCGTTAGAGACTAGTATGCTATGCGTGTATATGTTAGAGACTAGTATGCTATGCGTGTATATGTTAGAGACTAGTATGCTATGCGTGTATATGTTAGAGACTAGTATGCTATGCGTGTATATGTTAGAGACTAGTATGCTATGCGTGTATATGTTAGAGACTAGTATGCTATGCGTGTATATGTTAGAGACTAGTATGTAGTCTATGCGTGTATATGTTAGAGACTAGTATGTAGTCTATGCGTGTATATGTTAGAGACTAGTATGTAGTCTATGCGTGTATATGTTAGAGACTAGTATGTAGTCTATGCGTGTATATGTTAGAGACTAGTATGTAGTCTATGCGTGTATATGTTAGAGACTAGTATGCTATGCATGTATGTGTTAGAGACTAGTATGCTATGCGTGTATGTGTTAGAGACTAGTATGCTATGCATGTATGTGTTAGAGACTAGTATGCTATGCATGTATGTGTTAGAGACTAGTATGCTATGCATGTATGTGTTAGAGACTAGTATGCTATGCGTGTATGTGTTAGAGACTAGTATGCTATGCATGTATGTGTTAGAGACTAGTATGCTATGCATGTATGTGTTAGAGACTAGTATGCTATGCATGTATGTGTTAGAGACTAGTATGCTATGCGTGTATATGTTAGAGACTAGTATGCTATGCGTGTATGTGTTAGAGACTAGTATGCTATGCGTGTATGTGTTAGAGACTAGTATGCTATGCATGTATGTGTTAGAGACTAGTATGCTATGCGTGTATATGTTAGAGACTAGTATGCTATGCGTGTATATGTTAGAGACTAGTATGCTATGCGTGTATATGTTAGAGACTAGTATGCTATGCGTGTATGTGTTAGAGACTAGTATGCTATGCGTGATTGTGTGTTAGAGACTATTATGCTATGCGTGTATGTGTTAGAGACTAGTATGCTATGCGTGTATGTGTTAGAGACTAGTATGCTATGCGTGTATGTGTTAGAGACTAGTATGCTATGCGTGTATGTGTTAGAGACTAGTATGCTATGCGTGTATGTGTTAGAGACTAGTATGCTATGCGTGTATATGTTAGAGACTAGTATGCTATGCGTGTATATGTTAGAGACTAGTATGCTATGCGTGTATGTGTTAGAGACTAGTATGCTATGCGTGTATATGTTAGAGACTAGTATGCTATGCGTGTATGTGTTAGAGACTATTATGCTATGCGTGTATGTGTTAGAGACTAGTATGCTATGCGTGTATATGTTAGAGACTGAAGTATGCTATGCACGTGTATATGTTAGAGACTAGTATGCTATGCGTGTATATGTTAGAGACTAGTATGCTATGCGTGTATATGTTAGAGACTAGTATGTAGTCTATCCGTGTATGTGTTAGAGACTAGTATGATATGCGTGTATGTGTTAGAGACTAGTATGCTATGCGTGTATGTGTTGAACTAGTATGCTATGCGTGTATGTGTTAGAGACTAGTATGCTATGCGTGTATGTGTTAGAGACTAGTATGCTATGCGTGTATGTGTTAGAACTAGTATGCTATGCGTGTGTAATATTGTTAGAGACTAGTATGCTATGCGTGTATATGTTAGAGACTAGTATGCTATGCGTGTATATGTTAGAGACTAGTATGCTATGCGTGTATATGTTAGAGACTAGTATGCTATGCGTGTATATGTTAGAGACTAGTATGCTATGCGTGTATATGTTAGAGACTAGTATGCTATGCGTGTATATGTTAGAGACTAGTATGCTATGCGTGTATGTGTTAGAGACTAGTATGCTATGCGTGTGTGTTAGAGACTAGTATGCTATGCGTGTATGTGTTAGAGACTAGTATGCTATGCGTGTATGTGTTAGAGACTAGTATGCTATGCGTGTATATGTTAGAGACTAGTATGCTATGCGTGTATATGTTAGAGACTAGTATGCTATGCGTGTATGTGTTAGAGACTAGTATGCTAGGCATGTATGTGTTAGAGACTAGTATGCTATGCGTGTATGTGTTAGAGACTAGTATGCTATGCGTGTATGTGTTAGAGACTAGTATGTAGTCTATGCGTGTATGTAGCTCATGTAGTACTCAGTAGTATATTCATGTTTACTCTTTCTCTAAGGGATAACCTTCCTGGGAATTGCTCTCATCTCACTATCACTGAAGAACTTACTTCCATGGATATTCACGGATGACAGGTAAGGGAAATAGATACCATTGTTATCGCCATTCAATTGAGTCTAATTAAACGAAACATTGAGTACAGACCACTAAAAAAATTATATTGGCGACAATGTTAATGTAATTGCATTTCCTAATTAAGCCTAGACTTCCATATTTCAGCAAGAATTATTTTAATTCAACCTAATAAACCTTCTTGGCGGGGGTCACCCACCTATATTTTGAGTTCTGCGCGCTTGTACAAAAAACTTAATACATTTGACCTTTTTCTCTGCTTTGAGAAATCGGTGTACAGACACTCAAATAGTTCCTCTGGGCAACACCTTATTAGACCCGGAGTTAAAATCGAATTCGTAGCTAAATCGAACTAATATAATCCATGCAACTACCACTGGCCTTCAATTATTCGTCGCAACTGAGACAGGAACAAAATTAAAAACACTTCACTTCTCTGCCAGAGGTTGCCTGAAGGGGTCAAGGGAACGGGACTATTTTTTTAGTGGTCTGGTGCCAAAACAGAATAAGTGGAGCTACTCTTATCATTAAATTCCACCAACTCCAACTGAGAGTGTAATACAGAATAAATATGTTTTTCGTTAAGACACAAAGCATAATAATATGATACGTCCAGTTTTCGTTATTTTGGAAATATCTATACAACAAATATTTGGCATACGGTATGTGTTAACTTGCATCATATCACGTCTAATGTTATAACATTATGCTGTTGTAGTCATTATGAAGGATTAGATTTTAGTTTTTTATTTTGGCTATATCCATACAACGAATATTTGTGCTGGTGGAATTTGCATCAAACAAATCATACTGGGTATGATAATTTTAAAATTCAGACGCCTATTAAAACATCTTTTCTTACATGAATTCCCTTACAAAAATATCTTATAGGATCCTATAAGATTTTGAAAAATCCTATAAGATTCTGACAAATCCTATAAAATTCTGAAAAAATCCTATAAGATTCTAAAAAATCGTATAAGATTCTGAAAAATCCTATAAGATTCAATCCAATAGGATTTCTAGATTATTGAAATTTTCCCACAAACTTTTACAGTAACATAACATTATAAATTAGAAATATATGTATACAAGTTTCAATGATCTTAATTAACTCTGGGAATATCCCAGCTTAAAGTTGGCTGATTTGATTTCACTCAGTGACATCAACATCAGATTTGTACTTCACAGTTCAAAATAACTGCAACTGTGTAAAATATGTGGTTACTGACATAATACTCAGAACTGTGAAGACATTTGGATCTTTGAAAGTGATCTGTACCATGGGTTTTCATTTGAATAAAATAAAGATATCAATAATATCAGTCTCTCAAATATTAGTGTTATCAATATAGTATCATATTAGATAAAATAATTTCAGTCATCTTCAGGGATAAGTTATAATATAATTATATTCCTACATTGTGAAACGCCCTGCCAGAAAATACAGGCTCGGGTGAGAATCGAACTCACGACTTACGGGATACCGTCCCACTGCTCTACCAACTGAGGTACCGAATACAGTTGGGAACAGCTCGCTAATTCAATCCATTTCACAAGTATGCGGCATATCGCCACGATAGCAAGTGACAGTGGACAGTGAGCAGTGGGACGGTATACCCTAAAGTCGTGAGTTCGATTCTCACCCAGGCCTGTATTTTCTGGCAGGGTGTTTCACAATGCAGGAATATAATTATATTAGATAAGAAATGTTGTTGAATTTAGATTTTATAATCAGTCCAAATCCAAGATTTTATAGTAAAATTGGACAAAATGGGAAAAATATTTTTAGAAGAATCAGTTCTAACATAATGTCAGCAACAAAAAATGTCCAATAATTAATACTTTATAATATCCTCTTTATTATTATCAATTGTTTTATATAATATATATATAATTTCTGTTTCTGATGGTCTTTTTCAATGGGTGGAGTTATCTGCCCTTGATAATTTAATTAAACACCGGGGCGCCACCATCATCTTAAAACAACAATAAAAAATGGCTGACCAATGCAAAAATCAGGTGGATTTGTTCATGTTAAGCTAGATCTATGGAGGTTTGAAGAACTATTGCAGATGGTAATGAGTGCAGCTAGTGATATGATAAGTTACAAATATAACTATAATTTTTCCTTTTTTCATAACTTAATAAGCAAAGAACTGAGCTGAACAGTGGGACTCTTGTGATGTGGACCCACCAGCTATTATTATCAACAGGTTTCCCTTGACATACTTGGCATATTAAAAAAATTATATTGGCCTCGATAAAGATTGCTATATGGACTGGTTGTAATAATGTACTTCACCTAAAATTGCAGTCAAATTTAATGAGTCATATGGCATGGCTTTCACAAAGAGATATCCATATCTCTGTCTCAATATCACTTTCAGATCTACCTGGGTTCATCAAGGCAGTGTGGATTGCCATTGTTATGATTGTGTGAATTATCAGCTCGGAATTACAAGCGTCTGGTCCGTCATTCATTATTCAGCCGTCGTTCATTAGAGAATATCCGCGTCCATAATCCAAAGACCTATTTCGTATTCCATATAACAGTATTAGCACCAAATTCAAAAAGACAATCATAGTATACATAAACATAGGCTTGTTTCCTGCAAGAGAGAAGCGGTCAACAGTTTTCAATGATGCCGGCAAGACATCATGATGTTCCAAAAATATCAAACCCGTATCGCTGATCTTAATCCATAATATTCGTTGTAAAGTCGTCATCTGAAGAATGATGTATCTCAGTCACGCTTTGATTGTGACTGTTCATATGAGTACCATGAGGATCCTTAAGTTAAGCGAAATCAGACACAAGTTACGAAACGTAATGCCATAGATCTTGCACGCTACGCTCGTACTTTGCTATCAGCATGCGATATGTATCGCCAAATTTGAGAAACTTTGAGTGGAGGCGCTTGGTGGTGTAGCCCTGTTTTATAAGTTTCTGCAGCAATGTTTTGTGACGTTGATTAAAATCGTCACATTTAACACAGGATCTAGCAAATGCTACTAGACGTGATATGTATACGCCATATGCAGGTCCCACTGGAATATTACTGTCCAGAAAGGGATAGTTTACGATGTCGAATTCAGGCTTGGGAACCTGATATGAAGATTGGCATGCACCCCTTGAGGAAATCCCCTGAGGGTGAGATATTTTTATCACAAAACTGCTTGTATACTTCCAGTTCATGTCAAAACAGTGGAATTTAACTGGTTGGGGGGATGGTATCTCTACATAATTTATCTTGTTGTTTTGAACTGTGTATTGATTTATAAAATGTATTGATTTTTGTTCCTTCCAGACGATTAGAGAATATTTCCATACCACATTTTTGAACTTAAACTTCATCAATTTAAAAAATAATTTGGATTGAATTTGTGAAGTATTCTAATTGCTAAGAAATAGAAATGATCTTTGTACGGAATAGTTTCAATCTAGTCCTATTCATGGATTGTTATTATTTCTCATAACGGCTAACTGCAAATTATTTCATTCTCTTCCAGACGACTGCCAGAAGAAGTTTCCCAGTTCCGAGAAGGCCATGCGGGATGCCATGAAATCTAAACTGAATGGCAAGCAGAAGCTCTGCGGGAAACTAATGGAGATTATGATACTCTGTTCACGTTCCTTCGTTAATATCTATCTTTATAGTTCACATGTATATGATAAAGAAAATATTTATTATATTTATTTGTTTGTTCTTTTTGTTTCTCTGCATTAGTAAATTCACCAGAATATCTTTTCATTTAACATATCTGTGCTACATCCAAAACAAGCAACGTTTACGCTAATACATTTTTTAATGTATTTACTATTTTACAATACAGGGGCATTTTGTATTTCGTGGATTTACCATAAAAGATGACCTATATCACTCATTCAAATGTTCTCCTAGAAAGTTTATAGAGAAACTAACTAAATCCTATAGGATTTTATCTTATAGGATTTTGGGCCAAAAGATACTTATAGGATCCTATTAAAAATCCTATAGGATATAATCTTGTAGGATCCTATTATAAAATCATATAGGATTTTGGGCCAAAATCCTATAAGATCCTATAAGATAATATCTTATAGTGCCCTATAAGATTTTTTTGTAAGGGTTAGTGTTCATATGAACCCCACTCCCTCTAATGATATGTCATTGGCCGTAATTCTGCCATAACCACAGGTTTTGATTACAATGTAATCACATCTTGCTTTGTTCTAATCACAGATATGTTGTACAGATGGCTTCGGATACACTTCCGATGGCAGTGATGTTGATGTTTCTCGATTCTATTGTCGTAAGTACGACTTTTTGCTCATCCTCCCCACAGCGCATGCTCCATTTCGCAGGCTGCATTATCCATCCCTGCCTCCAATAGCAGAAGTTGACCTTTACTACGTTGCTACGACGTATGTGAAACCCCACGTACGCACGGTTCAGTTTGAATCCGGCCGAACAACTCCTTCAGTTTTGCACATGAGCGAACTACTTTTCATATACTCTGTCCAGATAAACAGGGAAAATACTCTCCCCCATCGAGGTGGTTGCTTTTTCCTTATACTGGGAGGAAAAATAATCGATATCGACATTCTTCAACAACATATCTAAAACCATGAAAATTTCAGAATTGGTTATGTCTATCTACACCCACTTGTTTTAGTTATTTTAACATTCATATATCCGGTATATCGCTTTACATACCTGACCTGACAGTATTTACCAGGGGCGATCCAACCTGGGGAGGGACAAGGTATTTTTTGCATCTGTTTGAACCGGAGATACAGGGCTCCACAAGCGACTGTGCTGACTCACGAACTGGCGTGCGGTTCGTCGAATGAGCATTGATACAATCGACTCAAAATAGAGCAATCAAAATACGTGGCATGTGAGTTGTATCTGTTATGTCATCTCCAATATCACATGAGAACCCTGCCTTCAGGCACTTTAAAATTAATTCGGAAGTACCAAGTTTAACCTTATCAGTTGTTGAACCAATTTTCACACATTTCAAGTACAACAGTGTGACCTTCTAATATAAGGCAGGCAACTCGTCATCAACATGGTTAAAGACACCGGGATATCGGCAAATGATACCAGTGAGACCAGCCAAGCTTGGGTTTATTCAATACATTTTCATACAGGCTGGACCCAATTACAAAGACGATAACAATAAAGCAATGATATATAACACAACAAAACGTTTCAATGAATAAATTAGAAGATCATAAATTAGATCAGATGTATTAATGTATTACGGGTCGAAAATTCAACGAGTACATTAAAACACAGAAAAGTTGGACTTTTGTATATACAATTAGTAAATATATGTTGATATAGTACGAGTATAAAATTCAGGCAATCATACAATTAGAAAATAATATGAAAAGTTAATAAAGATATGGAGCATTTCATTGTGAGTCGGCTGCTCATTCACAACCGGAAACTCCACGGAAAATCACAGGGGTTGGAGATATCGAAGTTTCACCAAACAATTCGACACTAGAACCAGTCATACGCAATACAGCATTATGTTTGGATTGCGCATGCGCAACTGGACGTGGAATGATAATAATGAGGAAGATTTTTTCCGATCCAAAACTTGCGAAATTATACTTTTCTTGGAGACTATCTACTGAAAATATCAGGCTCCAAAAAATACGATCTGCCGTTCTAAAGAAATGAAATTATGATTGATCAAAATGTGCTTCCTGGCCTATTTTGCTGCTTCTCAGATATTCATATGGAGGAATTTCTCTTGTACAAAAGATATGGCTTCTCAACCCCTATAACCCCTTGGGGCTTCCGGGGATTGACCTGGGATGTCGTCGTGCACACCGCAGGTCATGATAAGACTAGGCCTCAGCTCCTCAGACAGATTGTCGTAAGAGGCGACTAACTGAGGCACCCGTGGGGTTCCTGGGTGTGAAAAGGAATAGGACTCCACCGTGTGGTTCCCTGGTGTGAAAAGGAATAGGACCCCACCCGTGTGGTTTCCGGGTGTGAAAAGGAATAGAACCCAACGTCGTGATATGACTGAAATATAGTTGAAAGCGACGTTAAATCATATTCACCCACCCACTCATTCACTCACTCAACCCCTATATTTTCTCACAATTTTTTGGAAAGTTTGATTGTGAGGCGTCATATTTTTGTATGTTAAGTAAAGGAAAGTTTCATTATTTGTGAAGAGAGTAAAAACGTAAAACTTAGGGAAACAATTTTAACATGGCCCCACCTACAAGGCGAATCAGCACAAACATATCCGCAAAAGATAACTTGAGGGAAGGTACCCTCATACCAAATTTGGGAAGAATCCTTTCAAGTCTTCAACAGTTACTCTCCGGAAATGCAATTTTACAGGTGGTGCCACGTATAGGCAGTTAGGCTTAAAAAATAATCCCAACCGAGATCTTGAAGCAAGATCCCTCGACACTGAATATAGAAAACTGAAACCGAGTCTCAAGCGAGACCTTCAGGTAAGGTATAGCAAACTTGGAAAGAATCCATACAAGTTTTTAAAAGTTATTGTCCTGAAACATAATTTTAAATTGACCCCAGGTGGCGCCACCTATATGTGGATCAGCATGAAAAAAAACAATGCCAAGCGAGCTATCGAGGCGAGGTATCCACATACCAAATTTGGAAAGAATAGATCTTGGCTTTCAAAAGTTATTGCCTATAAATGCAATTTTAACTTTTCCCTCAGGTGGCGACACCAAGAGTTGGATTGGCATGAAAAACAATTCCAAGCGACATCTTTAGGCAAGGGACCCACTTACCAAATTCGAAAACATGGGTCTGTGCCTGATAAATCGAGCCTTTTGGGGGTTGTAAGTCATTGAGGGGTGGCAGAATTATACCAATTCTCAATACAATACATTAGCTTAAACGCAATATATGAGGGTTGGCGAGAGCTAGTTTTGGAGATAGAGGGTGGGGTTCGGCGTGTAGTGGTAGATGTGCTGACATGAAGGCCATAGAAAGCTCCCTGCACATGAAACAACCACACTGTCCGTCTGAAGAACCACAAGGTGGAATCTAATTCAGGTCAGGAAATTGATGATATGCACAGTGTGCACCCAAACTTTAGGAACTCAGTTTTAATTAATATAGTAAGTTGCATGTGTGAACACAAATGGTTCATGCAAAAGCTTTAGGGTAAGTCATATGTATGTGGAAAACAATTATTTGATAGCAAAATTGACGGAAACGGTGTCCATCATTTAAGGCGACACGAAATTCAAACTAACAGGGTTTTGGTACTGCGGGGATTTCCACGTTAGTTATTTCATATTATATTTCTGGAAAAAAACAGTCACATGGTCTTGTTACCTGTAACTTCTACCTAGATTTGGCACTGAGATGTTCTTGAATTAATGTATCTATGTCAGTGGCTTTAAAATCTGCAAGGCCACTGTCTCTGTTTAATTCATTTGTGGGAGAATTGTGGACCTTAAATAACCATACTGAACACAATGGAATGACCTGACTGTAAACCAGGAACTTAATGTACTTTAGATGCAAATGTCTTCAGACTATTTTGACAGTCATAACTGTGAACCAATCACTGATGTGCTATCTATGCAAATGAGAATATGGAATTGGTACCCAAACAGAGGCAAACACTTCACCATATGGTCCTGATCGAAATTTTGCATATAACAGAATTTGTACATAAAACACAAGTATCCAGTCTCGCACAGAGCATAAAAACAATAGTTGTCTTCCCCTAGCTGGCCTAGACAGGAGCAATATGCACAGCAATTTCGAAGTTGATTGACAAAGGCAAGTGAAAGTTATCCGATGGAAAAGACTGAGCAAAAGGGAATTTTGCATATATAGGGGAATTGTAAATAAAACCCCAATTCTCAGTTTCGTACAATGCTGAAAAACAACAGGTGTCTTCCCCTAGGCAGGACAAATATGCACCACAAAGAAGTTGATTGAGAAAGGCATTCAGCAGTTATCTGACGGAAAATAAAAGTAAGACAAGTAGAAGCGGAAGAAAGAAGAAACTGACAAACACATAAGGCATCCCTAGGGATGCCTAATTATCATTTGGCAAGTTTTTGAATCGACAAAACCCGGCTTCATTACCATCACACACTAGGGAGTTGTTCGTATGTAAAAACCACATATCCAAACTTTCGCTCTTTCGAAAACGAAGACATCACCTATTAACTGGCATTGCTACTGTAAGTCACAACTCAACCATTTAGTCTAAATGTGACATCGTCTCTGTGTTAACATATTCCATGTCAACTGAAATGCATTCTAATTTCTCCATGCAGGGTGTTGCCACGGGAACTCTTCGTGGCTGTGGTCGGCAGTTCATCGGGGCCATTTTCAACACAGTCGGATACTTGATGATCGCCTTACCTACAGCCGTTGTTCTCATGTTTGTTTTCCGAGTTGGGGTTACAGGTAACATTTGACGAAATAGAATATATCTTTGTTTACTTCCTTTTTTGTCTACGTATAGATACGTTTGTTAATACATACATACTACATACGAAAGTCAGGACATAACCTGCAATTTAAGTTTCTATCAATTGGAGTAAATATACAGCCAACCTAATTAGGCGATGCATTGGACCGATCATTGAATCATTTTCCTATAGTTTTTATGGAGTTGAAGAAAGGTCAGACATAATGGCCAAGACGAAGTTTGGTTGAAGAGCAAAATTACTTTTGGTAACCATTACATTTAGTATCATTGTAAGACATTTGCGACCGTAGGACGTATGGAATGACAAGAATGATATTATCTTCCTGGCAACAGAGATGGCTGTGGATGCTTCCCTCATACAGAGCTATACCACATTCACTTTCAGTATAGTACTAGTATATGACTGCGGTCGCTAACAGCTCCATGCGCGCCCCGTATATGAAGACTGAATTAATGCATTGCAGACTATTCTTGCCTACTGGATGCACCGGTTCCTTTTGCATCAATACACTTTGCTGAGAAGCAACAGGAACTTGATCATGTGGTTTCTAGCACTGTAATTGCACTTGTCTTTATTGCACCAATGTAAACGTCCTGTCTTCGATTTGTGCTGTCCTCAGTGTTATATAGGGTGGATGTCGGGTGTCTGGTTTCACGTTGCTTCAAAAATGTCTTCTTTGAAGCAACAGAAACGCAACTTGGCTGGGTGTTGCTTAGTGGTTTCGTTGTGATATAACTGAAATATTGTTGAAAGCGACGTTAAATTCTATTCACCCACACTAACATGTTGGATATGATGTTTATATTGGCCTAATGATCAAGACTAGTACAATCATTATTTACCTGTATTCCTCTTACCATCACTGATACCAGGTTCACTTATTTTTGTTCTACAGTGAATGTTACCAATGTCTCTGGGAAACGTGTGTAATTAATCCCATCTCACAAATCCTCATCGTCATACTTGAGTATTTTCGCATGGCAGCTTCCCATATTAATCGTTGGATAATTCTCTCTTGTTCCAGTGTCGGCGACACTGGTGTACAGCACGTGAGACACCCTGAACTTCGGGTTGTTCTCATGATCTCTCTCCAATGCTCATAACACGGAGCGGATTTTTCAACTCTTGATAACTGGTGTAAATATGATCATATGGATAAAATATTCCCACCATTCCAAGAAAGGACAAACAAGCTAACAATTATGATAACCCTGGCAACCTCAGGTCGACAATATACCAGTTTTCATCGATTATAAATATATGGGGAAGCGCTCGGAATGATTAACCGAAAATCAAGCAACGATCCAGGTGTCGGTGCACAGCCCGCAACCTTCCAGGCCAGAAAGCATTGCCCAGGGATTAACGTAAACTATAGTGGAAATTGTCCAATCATAATCTATGTTTTCCCCACTATCAAGGTTTCTGGTGGGGGATTATCATCGGACTGACACCAATAGCCTGTGCAGAACTCGTGGTAATAGAGAGGACAGACTGGGATGGAGAAGTGGAAAAGGTGGGGCACGGGATGAGTATCGCTTGACGTTTATTTGAAAGGGTTGTTTGGTGGGATATTCAAACGAATAGGATCGCCACTGTGTAGCAATGGACCACAGCTTCCAGAGAGCGAGTCAGATACCCTGATTATCCGAGCAGATATCTTTACTATCCGTGGGTCATCATAGACCTCACATTCGATAGGCTTTAAGAAACTCCAGAGTCTCTGCTCATACCATATATGTAAGAGGTGGACAAAATTGACGACGTCTGGCGACTAAAAAGCAACCATATGATTATACAGGACGACACCCAACATTCAGACCCAAGAATAGGGAGGAATCTCGGACGTAGCCTTAGTACAAACGCACTATACCCTCCCATTGAAATCATATTTCTGAATGAGACAAAAGTGTACACGCTATTGTTTCAGTATTGAATAGTGTATGCTCATGTTCATATCATGTGTCACATCATTGGATCGGTTGATTCAAATGGATTCTCTTTGTTTTAAAGGCCCGAAATATGATCGACGATGAGACAGACAAGACATCAGCATTGGAAGAGTCGCATTCACCTTCGGAACATGAACGTGAGTAAAATTGGTAGATTTTGTTTAATACTTCAACGGCAAATTTGCCCCCAAAAATGCAAGGCAGGGTTTGGATGCAAGACCTCGTATCGAAAAGCTAATATCCTTTTTTTATTCAGGGCAATAGAGAAGATTTAGATACAGAACATGACATAGCACATGTATTTATCGCAATATCATAGGTTGAGATATATATCGTGTATTTTTATTCAAGTTTCAAGATGTAACCAAGAGATGAACAGTACTCTTCCTCAAATTGAAGACAAGTCGTTTAGTTGTGTCTCCCATTTTAACCAGTGTTTTTTCAAACCTTGTACATTACAATAGTTGCTAACTTTCTCCGCTCTATAATAATTGATGAATACGTTCTGAAAAGTCTTTGTACATGGCACCTGTTGGTCAGCGGTAATAGTACCTTTCTCTTTTAATACAAATTTGCTGAACAGTTTGTCGAATGGATTCACTCGCCGGTCTAATTTATATTTTTCCTGAATATATATTCATAACAAACCGAAATTTCATTAGATATTACACTTTGGAAAATGATACTAATCTCTATTTTAACCGTAGATACCAAGTCGGATCAAAGAAGCAACCAAACGTCCTCTGATAACTTGAAGACAGCAACCCCGGAGCTTTCGAACGAGGGTCCGGAAACGTTGATGACCACGTCGCAAAAATTCCACCTAATATTTAAAAGTTGTATCACGTGTCTGTTGGTTGTTGGCGTTCTGCTGACCGGTGTTATGATACGGCTGTATGTACCCATGCCTTCTGATCCATGGTTTACGTTCGTATCCGTGAATAATACCGGTTCCCTCCCCTCCAATAATACTGTATAGAATGTGTCTTCAAAATGTCAGAAGCTAGACTGGGTGTCCTTCTGGAGTCCATTCTTGGGACCTCCTATATTTATCGTTATCCTCAATAATGATACATTTCGCCCAGCGCGGTATTCAGCCTTCTATTCACGGGCAATCAATTTACTGCGGAATTCTCTGAATGGACAAGTAATGTGTGCACGTCACAGAAAGCAGAAATCAGCTCCAAGGAGATTGAATGTTAGGTATACAGGATTAGGTTCGGACAAGAAAACTATTCAGCTCTATATTGCAGCAAGCGTCAGATCCGACATTCAGTATTCGACCGTCGTCCATAAAAGAATTTCTACGTCAATAATCGATAACCTATTTCGTATGACAGTTATCGCAAATTCCGAATGTGTATGAAATAAAAATAACAAAAAAAACAACACAAGATGATTTCCTACAAGAGAGAAACGGTCAACAGTTTTCATTCTGTATCTAAATGAATTCGGCGTTGTTTTCAGAGTTTTGTATTTCGTTCAGGCTTTGGTTGTATCTGTTCATTTGAACACCATCGAAATGTAAAACACGTGTTTTAAAACGGCCCTACCTCCAGGTTAAGCGAGATTAGTCACATGTTACGAAACGCAGCACCAGAGGTCTTGCAGGCTACAATCCCAGATTGCCGTCTTATTGTGACTTACCCTGGAATCATTTCAGGTGAATTGTTTGCTAAAATTATGTTCATATATCTCTGTAAATAATGGCTTTTCAAATGTTCATATTAACTTACACGGTTCCTGTTTGTCTAACGTTCAGCTATAGTAATAGGTATGATTTCCCGTGTGTCTTTTTATTCGTGGTACCTGTGTATTGTTTACATCAACAGCAGGTATTCCAGAGGGTACTAATTGTGCACTCGTTTCGGCTGATATTTATCTGTTCTCGTACGAATACGACTATATGCAGACGCTTTCAAAAACCGATCATTTCAAAGCCCGTTCCTTCTCATTCACCAAACGCTATATAGACTATCTTCTCGCCGTGGGTAATCGTTATATAAATGACGCATTGAAGGATATATATCCACCTACACTAGATTTAAAGAAAATTACAGATAGCCCAAATGGCAAATAATACTAGGACCTGTATCTGTATAAAAGTGAAACAAGCCTTGTCTCTCGTCGGCTTTACTTGAAGATCCACATGATGTTCATATGAACACCTACAACCAAAACATGACTGAGATACATCCATCTCTAAATATTGCCCTTACAACGAAAATCATATGGATTAAGAATGATAAACAGCTATACGGATGTAATAATTTTGGAACATCATGATATCTTGCCGGCATCAAAGAAAACTGTTGACCGTTTCTCTCTTTTAGAAAACGAGTCTATGTTCATGTATACTATGTTTTGTATTTTTGTCTTTTAATTTGGCGCTAATGCTGTTATAGGGAATAGATCTTTGGATTATGGACACGGAAATGTTTTAACGGACGACTGAATGTTGAGAGGACTTGAGGGAAGTCCATTTAAAACGGCATGGATTGGTTATATAACTCACGCTCACTGGCACACACGGAGCGTGTGGTCTTGACCCCTTTTGGAATATATAAACGAATGTTTCCGTCGTGACTAGCTCATTCTCGGGTCGCTGGCTAGCTTGCTGTTTTATGCTACTATTTTAGTCTGTAAATCGTAGACTGATATGGGATGTTTGGCCTGTTGTTCCGGTTTTTACAGATGCTTGCAATTTTGGGGGCGAAGCTTTCTGCTTGTCCGGTGATTGGACATATTGCACATGGCATCTGGATCATCCGGAATGGCAGGGCGAGCATATTAATATCAAAGAACTAGCCATTACTTTGGTAACAGCTCGGCGTTGGGCGTCTGTATGGGCTGGGCATAGAGTTCAAATTTATACAGATAACTCGGCTACGGATGCTATAATAAATAAAGGTACTACTCCTTGCCCAGCAGCATTTGATGAACTGGATGAACTCTGTCATCTGGCGATGCATTTTGATTTTGCCCTAGAAGCTATTTACTTACCTGGTCGGCAAAATGCTCTTGCAGATTCTATTTCGAGGTTCCATGAGCCTGGCCAGATGCAACGCTTTGTGGCAGAGTTACATTCATTAGGAACGCCATATTCGCCATTTTATTTTTTACCTGATCATATGTCTGTTAGAGCATTTTATTTTCTTCTTCCCCAGATTTGCCAGTGGTTACATGTTTACCACAACTGGATGCAGTTGTAAAAATGTTTTGTGCTGCAGCATATGCCCCCTCTACACAGAGAGCTCATGATTGTCAATTGAGGTCTTATCTTCAATTTTGTAACTTTTAATTTGGATCCATTGCCTGTAACACGATGTAATTTAGCTCGTTATGTGGCCTTTTTGGCCCAGGATAAATCCTTTAACACAATTCAGCAATATTTAAATAGACTTCGTATTTTGCATTTAGATTGTCAGTTACCCAACACCTCTCGCAGATAACTGGTGGTTACAGCGGCTTTTGAAGGGTGTTAAACGGGTTAAGGGCAATTTTTCCATTCAAAAGGCTCCTTTTACCTTGGATCATCTTCGAGCCATGCGCGAGATACTGGATCTTAATGATATCTTAGATCTTCGTTTCTGGGCTGCTGTCACCTTTGGTTTCTTTGGGTTGTTGCGGGTTAGCAATTTTTGTACATTGGCTTGTAAGCCTCCCTTTAACTCTCATTGTGTTAAACGTGAAGATCTGTGTTTTCAAGATAATGGTGTACTATTGTCTATCCGATCATCTAAGACCATTCAATATGCACAACGAGTACATACAGCAGTGTTGCCTTTTTTGCCTATACATCTGTCACTTATTTGTCCGACTAGAGCTTTGCAACAGTTTGTAACAGTTGCAGGCCCTATTGATAGGCATTTAACCTTGTTTTGTATTGTTCAGTCTGCTGTCTCCCTATCACACATGCAGTTCCGCGAACGCCTTAAAGAGGTGGCTTTTGCTATTGGTCTTAATGACAGGTTTAATACCCATAGCCGCACCTAGCCTGCGGCGAGGTGGAGCGACTTGGTTGGTTTGCAAAGGTATACCATTGCCAGTGGTGAAGTCATTGGGCGATTGGAAGAGTGACTCGGTTTTTAAATATATTCAGCCTGGCCCGACTGCGAGTCTACAATTATTACAACAATCTTTATCTTAACTCTACCCCTACTATGGATGGAGTCTAAATATCATTTACATGTATGCCATATGCTCTACATAAGTTCAATTTATCGTCTGGTATTTCCAATAAATGGTATAGCGATATAAACTAAATACTTATTTGTTGGTAATCTCAATTGAATTATTACTATATTGTATGGAAGAGCACCAAGTTAATATTTGCTGGTTATACCAATTGTAACTATGTATTTGCCTGCCAGACCATGTTGGCCACTACTTGCTTGCCTGTTTAGAAGTACTATTGCTAGTTGGGCTGCGCCGCTATACGCCCAGAGCCTGCCGCCATTGCATTCTCTTTTATATAGTTGTAGTTTTAATAAAAAATTTCTGTGGCTTGAATAAATTGATTATTGGCCAATCCGGTGTTTGTTCTATTCGGTTTATTGCGCTGGTAAATGGTATTATGTTAATTACATTTGCGTATCTAAGATTGTATTTCATATGGAATTGTGTGTTTGATTGTATTGTTCCTTTATATATTAAGCGAATCATTCTAGTTCAGGCAATAAACTGTACAGCTCCATATTGTATGTTATTCTGGATTTCTTCCATTTCATAAGACTGTATCAATGAGCGCCTCTCATCTTCATCATCTCCATCATCATCAGTCCTCTTTGTAAGGGTCAAATTCGCCTTCCAAATTTTATTTGCTATCAATGGGCATCTTCATCCATACTGTGCCAAGTACACATTGACCCAGGTGATCAGAGTTGAGATGAATTGAACATATTTTCGAGAAGAGTCCCAACCAAGATGGACATTGTGTGGGTGGGGCAATTGAAATATCAAAGTTATTTTGAGAATTGTGTGGGCAGATAAGATTAAAAGCGATATAATTTGCTGTTTGTCTCGTTAGCACACTTCGTTTCGAAACTAGTAATAATTAACTGGAGGAAAACATCGGAGAGTTTCGCTCGACAAAAGAGTTGGGGTACTAATGTTCGGTGTGGAAAACGAAGTAGAGTGGTGTCCAATTAGGCATACGCCTGACATGAGAAGCGCACACGGTACACATATTAATGTACTGACTTAGTCGAACATATATCAGACATACATGAAACTAATTTGGCATGGCTACCCCGGTCCTCAAATTTGGCGATACATATCACATGATGGTAGCAAAATACGAGAGAAGCATGCAAGATCTTTGGCGTTACGTTTCGTATAACTTGTGTCTAATTCCGCTTAACCCAGGACTGTGGGCCGTATGAACCCAGATAATTCGAGATCCTCGTGGTGTTCGTATGAACAATCACAATCAAAGCGTGATTGAGATACATCATTTTTAGCCCACCATCACCAGATGGTGGGCTGTTCAAATCACTTTTCGTCGGTGGTCCGTCCGTCAGTCCGTCCGTCCGTAAACAATTCTTGTTATCGCGATTTCTCAGGAACTACTGCATGGATCTTTCTCAAATTTGGTACACAGGTTCCCCTTGGGGTCTAGTTGTGCAAGATACCTTTCTGGCCCGATTCGAAAATCCAATATGGCCACAAGGCGGCCATCTTGGATTTCCCCATGAAACCTTGTTATCGCGATTTCTCAGGTTCCCCTTGGGGTCTAGTTGTGCAAGATACCTTTCTGGTCCGATTCGAAAATCCAATATCGTCACAAGGCGGCCATCTTGGATTTTCCCATGAAACCTTGTTATCGCGATTTCTCAGGAACTACTGCATGGATCTTTCTCAAATTTGGTACACAGGTTCCCCTTGGGGTCTAGTTGTGCAAGCTATCTTTTCTGGTCCGATTCGAAAATCTAATATGGCCACAAGGCGGCCATCTTGGATTTTCCCATGAAACCTTGTTATCGCGATTTCTCAGGAACTACTGCATGGATCTTTCTCAAATTTGGCACACAGGTTCCCCTTGGGGTCTAGTTGTGCAGGATTTCTTTTCTGGTCCGATTCGAAAATTGCATGGATCTTTCTCAAATTCGGTACACAGGTTTGCCTTGGGGTATAGTTGTGCAAGATACCTTTTTTGGTCCGATTCGAAAATCCAATATGGCCACCAGGCAGCCATCTTGGATTTCCCATGAAACCTTGTTATCGCGATTTCTCAGGAACTACTGCATGGATCTTTCTCAAATTTGGTACACAGGTTCCCCTTGGGGTCTAGTTGTGCAGGATTTCTTTTCTGGTCCGATTCGAAAATTGCATGGATCTTTCTCAAATTCGGTACACAGGTTTGCCTTGGGGTCTAGTTGTGCAAGATACCTTTCCTGGTCCGATTCGAAAATCCAATATGGCCACCAGGCAGCCATCTTGGATTTCCCCATGATACCTTTTTGGTCCGATTCGAAAATCCAATATGGCCACCAGGCAACCATCATGGATTTCCCCATGAAACCTTGTTATCGCGATTTCTCAGGAACTACTGCATGGATCTTTCTCAAATTTGGTACACAGGTTCCCCTTGGGGTCTAGTTGTGCAAGATACCTTTCTGGTTCGATTCGAAAATCCAATATGGCCAACAGGCGACCATGTTGGATTTCCCCATGAAACTTTGTTATCACCATTTCTCAAGAACTACTGCATGGATCTTTCTCAAATTTGGTACACAGGTTCCCATTTGGGTCTAGTTGTGCAAGATACCTTTTTGGTCCGATTCGAAAATCCAATATGACAGCCAGCCGGCCATCTTGAATTTCCCCTTGAAACATTATTCTCAGGAACTAATTCATGGATCTTTCTGAAATTTGGTACACTGGTCCCACATAGGGCCTAGTTGTGCAAGGTATCTTTTTGTGGTCCAATTCACAAGTCGGCGGCTCAAACGGTGGGGCATATTCTATATATTAAGTATAGAGAATATCCATACTTCCACCATCTATATCAAGGAGTTCAAATGATTCTGAATTAAAATGTATTTCTTCAAATTTTAAATCAGTTTACTTTAGTCCATGCCGCTGCAAGTGAACTGCCCCACCGTTTCCTCTGCCGATGGGTCGGCTACATGAAGGATGTCACTTTTGTGACTCAATGTCACAACTCGACAACTGTAGACTATCGATACTGTGTGTTTCGATCCAACGGAGGTAGTCAGGATTCAGAGACTTTCAAAGTTTCAACATAACTGCAGGGACCGTATCCCTTCAGTATTAAGTTGTGTATCGGTACCACCTTGCTATTTTAGAGCATGGTATCTCAAAAGAGATATCTTAAAGTAGCACAGTAAGCAGAACAGAATTAGCATTAGCATTATAAAATCTTAGGTAGACCTACGTATGTTTCATAGCTCATGCCAAATTGTCAAAAAGATTTGTCTTCGCTTACAATACACAATGATGACACGTGCAAAAAAAAATACTACAAAACGAAGACGAAGGATCCTCCTGACATTCAGTTTCAGACTTCTCTAACTTTGCTCATTTCACTTGTACTATAACAACCGACATGTCAAGTACAGTTTCTAGAAATCTTGAAACTCCTGAAACGTATAAAGATAACATCTTGGTGTTTTCCCGTATCCCTTTTTCGATCTTTTTCGCTCAAAATAAATTCAAAATTCTGCAAACAAAATTACAAATCAATTGTTTGTTCTTAGTAACAATGGACAAAAAGATCCTCTTGTCATTAGCTTACAATTATCAGACAATGGTGGGCGCCAAGATCCTTCAGGATCTCTCGCCTAGATAACGACCTTACAACGAAAATCATATGGATCAAGAATACTGATCATCGATAAAAATTTGATATTTTTGGAACATCACGATGTCTTGCCGGCATCATTGAAAACTGTTAACCGATTCTCTCGTTCAGGAAACTAACCTATGTTTATGTATATTATGATTGTTGTTTGTTTTTGTTGAATTTGGTGCCAATGCTGTTATATGGTCATTATATGCTAAGTCTAGAATATTATGGTCATTTTGAATCTATTTCCATATCACCATAACACCAAGATAAAAATATAATGCCAAAATCAAAATGCTTTTTCATGTTGGGCATATATTTCATGGTTTTGTTCTTAGCCTACCCTGAAACCTTGCACGTAATCTATTTTGGGTCTATTTGTTTATGATGGGTAAATTTTAAATGGCGGCCATCGAGTCATCCAAACAAAATTTCATGTTACTCCTATATATATCATTCAAGGCATTATGTTTAGTCAAACTGAACAAACTGTTTTTAAATTGAACATATTCACAAAATAGCATATCTCATTGTTGACAATTCTATAGTCCTAATATTCAACTGAGGATAAAATTGTCAAATTCAAAATGACGTCCATGTGAGCTTATCTATGTTTGTATAATTCAAAGCATTGTTTTTACATATAGCTGAAAATTATCAAAACTAAGCCTATTCCAACACAGATTTGTTTATTTATGGGCATAGTTTGGACAGAATCCTCAGCGAAAACAAGAATTGAGGAATTCATGGAGTAATCCGAAACACATGTTATTGAATTTTATTAGTCCATTAAAGGGTTCATTTCAGCTGGAAGTAGACATTTGTTAGAACTGTTTTTCACACTATAGCTTATCATCTTAGGCCAATTGTTGAGTCTATTTGCATAATACTCGATATAATGGTTACATTCAAATTGGCGATAATGTGAGCTTACCTGACATTCATATTTATCAGGTTTTGCGTTCAATACAAGGCAATTAGATTACCAAGAAATACATATTAAATATTAGGTTTCAAATCACATTAGGATTGGGTCAAGCCTATTTGCATAGTCCTGGCCCTATGCTCAATGTATAATATGTATTCTAAATATGCTGCTATACAGTGTCATTCTGATCTTTTTTTATATATCGATGTAGGCCCGTTAGGGTCAGCCAGATATATATAGGGGGGCTGTAACTCTTGGAACAGGAAGCGCCCGGTTTACTCTCGCACAAAACAAAGTTCTTACGCTGAAAGAAATAGTTCTGAAGCTTTTCCTTCTTGATAACCTTGTTTTTTGTCTTTTGAATTATTTTTGTTGTTTTGTTACGTAAGCTGAATATAGTAGATGTGTCTTGATGTTTTTTAAGCGCTCAGTTGTTGTTTTTGAGGGTTTGCTATTTTCTAGTTCAAAGTATGTCGTCTGCTAGACCAGAGACTGTCTGCTAAACCAGAGATTTTAAGAGGAAAATACTGGTTGATTTTTTTGTCTGTGTATGTCACAAATTTTTTGACATGAAATGGCTTGTTTTGTCAATATTAATGTATATCTGTTGTATACTGCATTTTCAATTACATGTACCTCCTCCCTTTCCTCATTTCTTTGTTTTCACTATGTTTACAAGGGAATTTTGGCAAATGAATTTGAGTGTTCCCCCTCCTTGAGACCCTCTTCAGCTATAAGACAGTGGTTTCCTGCATACATGTACAGCAAACTGACCCAGTTTTAAATGCTTGAATGACCATAACCTAGACCTGAATCTAATATAAATGTAGAAGTAGGCTTTCCTCAGAGAGAGCTGCACAGGTTTTAACCGGAGATACGGAGATACGCGTATCTTGACTGATGAAATAAACTTAAAAAAACTCAGAATAAATTCCTTTGTCATTAATTCACAATATGGTAAAGAGTTACCAACAGCTTGATCGGTCCGTGTATGTACCGTTAATTCAATTTTCGTTCCAACAACGAAATCTGAAAATGAGTTTGTCTCCTTTTTCGTCTTTTGTTTTCTCAATACAAAACGGGAAACGGTTATCGGTAAATATTTGACTGTTACGGTGGACGGTTTACGAACGATAGCATCTATTCCCGTTCAGAAAACGGTGATCGGCGTCAGGTACCTAAAATCGGTATCTAACGTTAAACCTATTTCCGTGATTTAAAATTCATTAGAAAATAGGTAGAAGTACCGTCTATCGTTTGTCATTCGACCAAACGAAAAACAAAAAACGGTTACCGGTCAGCATTTCCGTTTATCATGATCCAGCGCCATCATGGTAATTGGATATTTGATACCGATACCCATTTTCAAGGTACTGTTTTCAAATGAAAAATAGGAAATCGGGCTGACATACCGATTTCCAAATCGGGAAACGGGAATAGTTCCTTTGGGAAAAAGGAACAATAATCGTTTTTTGTATCCTCTGTTAATTCAATTTTCGTTTCAACAATGGAACAATGGAATTCCCACTATTTCTAAAAACTCTGGCGTTGAATGTATGTGGATATTGAAAAAACTCAAAATGTCCTACAGAAGAACTTGATGCTAAAGGTCACATACCGTAGTAGGAGATATCATTCATGGGATGTTTCTTTGTTTATAGAGTTGCTTGAATTTCTCATAAAAAATATTTATGTGAAATTTGGCAACACAATATATCAACAGCATATAGATATTCCAATGGGTACTAATTGTGCACCCCTATTGGCTGACCTATATCTGTTCTCTTATGAATATGACTATATGCAGGCGCTTTCAAAAACCGATCCATTCAAAGCCCGTTCCTTTTCATTCACCAAACGCTATATAGACGATCTCCTCGCTGTGGATAATCGCTATATAAATGACGCAGTGAAGGATATATATCCACCTTCACTGGATTTGAAGGAAACTACAGATAGCCCTACAGGCACATCATATTTAGATCTATATCTCTATAAAAATGAAGCGGGCATTCTCGTCGACTTTATGACAAAAGAGATGATTACAATTTCGACATCGTAAACTATCCCTTTCTGGACAGTAATATTCCAGTGGGACCTGCATATGGCGTATACATATCTCGCCTACTAGCATTTGCTAGATCCTGTGTTAAATGTGACGATTTTAATCAACGTCACAAAACATTGTTGCAGAAACTTATAAAACAGGGCTATTCCACCAAGCGCCTCCACTCAAAGTTTCTCAAATTTGGCGATACATATCGCATGCTGATAGCAAAATACGAACGTAGCGTGCAAGATCTATGGAGTTACGTTTCGTAACTTGTGTCTAATTCCGCTTAACCCGGAGCTAGGGGCCGTATGAATCCATGTACTTCAAGATCCTCATGGTACTCATATGAACAGTCACAATCAAAGCGTGACTGAGATACATCATTCTTTAGATGACGACTTTACAACGAATATTATGGATTAAGAATACTGATCAGCGATACGGATTTGATATTTTTGGAACATCATGATATCTTGCCGGCATCATTAAAACTGTTGACCGCTTCACTCTTGCAGGAAACAAGCCTATGTTTATGTATACTGTGATTGTCTTTTTGAATTTGGTGCTAATACTGTTATATGGAATATGGAATATAATAATAGACTACAATACCATGACACTCCCCCTCTTAAAAAAAAGAAAGTTTCAAATTTGGAACTTTCTTGACAATTCAAAACATTATTGCAAAAAAATGTATATTAAAACAGCAAAAATGTTGACAAACATATGTACATTATATGCGAGACAAACAATCAGCAATCAAATTGTATTCTTGTAACATCAAACTCCATCTCAACAATCTCTGATATGTTTTCTTTTTTGTACCGGAACAGACCCTTCGAAGCGACGAATGGCGACATCTCCCCCGCACGATCCGTCATTGAAACTTGCCAAAATCCTCCCAGAAGATCAAACTTTGACACAAGCTTGACACTTCCCACTTTATCAATGCAATCGTCAATCGTCAATGCGTGGAATAGAGAATGTGTCTATTTTGGTCAATCTGTTCACCTTTCTCCAGTAACTCCAGTTACTATTACTTGGTTCAATGAAATCATTGTCCAATAAATACTGAATCTCTTTTTTCGGATAGTTTTGTTTAATTGGATTCAAACGATATGGATGCTGCTTCACGGGATTAGAATCTCCGACATTGACGTCATGTGAAATTTTATCAGTCCGAGTGGGGATATCTGAAAACAAATGTTCATATTGACTAAGCAGAGTTCGAAGTTCTTCCTGACGCGCTGGTTCCAGATGACACAACCTGGAATCCAAATTAAGTAGAATGTCAGAGTTCTGTAATTTCACCGCTGTCATGGGCTTTTCACGAGTTTCATTATTATCAGGGTCAGAACTAACTACACTATACAGGGTGTACAGTACTGTTAGTGCTATCTCTGTCTATATATAACTTTAACATATTTACATGAGATAACTGTTTGTGTTTACGCCTGTCAGGAGTCTGAATTATATAATTAAGGTCACTTAATTTCTTTTCAATGACATAAGGACCATAATATCTAGCCGTAAGTGGATTACCAGGAATAGGCAGAAAAGCCAGTACCTTCTCACCAGGTTTGAAACTTCGTTTAAGGTCATGTTTATGATAGGTTATTTTCATATATTTTTGTGCTGACTTTAAATCTGACATGGCCAAATCACCTGCTTTAGTCAACCTGGTGCGAAAGTCCGACACATATTGTAAGAGACTACATGAGTCAAAATCACTGTCTAGGAGCTTTTCATTTAGCAGTTTAAGTGGCCCTCTAATTGTATGACTAAAGACTAATTCAAATGGACTGAAGCTTAAAGACTCTTGAACAGACTCTCTAACAGCAAACAATAACAAACGTATGCCTTTATCCCATGTCTTTCTCAGTGTCAAAACAATAGGTCCTAATCATGTTCTTTAATGTCTTAATGTGGAATCTTTATAATGCGCCTTGGCTTTCTGGGTGGTATGCAGATGATTTGTACTGCTTTATTCCCAATTCATGCATGACTTGTTGAAAAATTCCTGACATGAAATTAGATCCCTGATCAGAATGAACGGACTTGGGTAGGTCGACAAGTGTGAAAAACTTAACTGAGGCCTTAACAATAGTTTTTGCCTTAATATTCCGTAAAGGAATGGCCTCATGGAACCTGGTTGAAGCACACATGACTGTTAATATGTATTGATTGCCTGACTTTGCTTTTGGTAATGGACCAACACAATCTATAATCACCCTAATAAATGGTTCCTCAAATGCAGGGATAGGTTGTGGAGGGGCCTTTGGTATTGTTTGGTTTGGTTTTCCTACTATTTGAGTTGTGTGGCATGACCTACAAAATTCCGTAACATCTTTCTTTAAATTTGGCCAATAGAAATGATTTAAAATTTTGTAATATGTTTTGTTAACACCTAAATGGCCTGAAAGAGGTGTTTATGGGCTAGTCTGAGGATATCTGAACGATATGAATTTGTTACTACAATCTGCTACTTAACTGCCCACTCATCATCAGACGACACATCTAGCGGTCACCATTTGCGCATAAGAACATCATTCTTACAAAAGTAACACACAGGCCCTTGAGTTACATCACACTCATCTACTGCCCTGTCAAACAACTTGGAAATGTTCTTGTCACTATGCTGTTCATTAACCAGCCGTGATTTTGAAATTTTGTCATTAGAACATTCCAACTTGCTATCAAAATGTGATTATCAGCCTCATCATTTAAACACACGAAAGTGTCGGCCAAACAAACGTCATCGATGACGTCATCTTTAAGAGACTTTTCAGACTCCTCAGTCAATTTACTCATGGCTCTTGTAACTGCACAAGCAGGATACAAACTTTGAATTTCGTCTTCAATTGGATCATGCGTCTGATCCAAACAAGGCTTGTCAGTTACAATCGGGTTAACCCCGGCCTTATTTCTTGCAAGATCATTTCCAAGAAGTAAACACCCTCAAATGGTAAACTACCTTTAATACCCACCGTAACAGGCCCAGAAATCAAGTCGGAAGACAGATGAACGTTATGGAGCGGAACGGGTGTAAAATTTACAGAATCTACCCCTTTAATCAGGACATTACTGCCTGCAGATGAAGAGTGAGAAAAAGGCAAAGTATCTGCCAACAAAAGAGACTGGGACGCGCCAGTGTCTCGCACAATCTTCACAGGAGTAGCATTAAACAAATCACTTGAAAGTGACTCAAAACCATTGCGGATAAATGGTTCAAAAATCTCCATAACAGGATTTGAAAAACTGTCAAACTTATCCTTGATAGAACTAATAGGAACAGTGTCCCTGGCCATCTTAACGTCATATACACTATGAACGTCACTAACCTGCTTGGGTATAGATCTTGAAGTGAGAACACCACTGGGCAAGATCTATAGCGTTACGTTTCGTAACTTGTGTCTAATTCCGCTTAACCCAGGGCTAGGGGCCGTATGAACCCATGTACTTCAAGATCCTCATGGTACTCATATGAACAGTCACAATCAAAGCGTGACTGAGATACATCATTCTTTAGATGACGACTTTACAACGAATATTATGGATTAAGAATACTGATCAGCGATACGGATTTGATATTTTTGGTACATCATGATGTCTTGCCGGCATCATTGAAAACTGTTGACCGCTTCTCTCTTGCAGGAAACAAGCCTATGTTTATGTATACTATGATTGTCATTTTTTGAATTTGGTGCTAATACTGTTATATGGAATATGGAATAGGTCTTTGGATTATGGACGCGGATATTCTTTAATGAACGACGGCTGGTTTATGAATGACGGACCAGACGCTTGTAATTTACGTCAGCAGTATGCCGACCTGGTGACCCATATCAAATTGCTGCACAAGGATCAGGTTCATATGGGAATCGAAAGAACAGCGTCGATGTTAAAAACCTCGCGCATTAAATGGGAAGCGTATGTCAGAGCAATAGCACAAAAGAAGCAATTGTTCGAACGCATCATTAAAAGGCGCTAAGACGGGCGTTAAGGCGTAACAACGGGCGTTGACGGGCATCACTGCATTTCGATGAATTAGTGTCAATTCCACGAAAATCAGAGCTTCTGAGCTATTCCACAAGGGCGTTGAAGCGTTGAGCTCTCTTTAAAATCAAGTGTATCCCAAAAGACGTGCACATTCGACGTTCAACCGTCAACATGGGTTATACATGCTCTGAGTGCGAACGCACGTTCATCGGACACCCCCGAGGCCCGCCCCCTGTACAGACCTTTTGGTCTTTGATATATGTTGGCATTTGTGGGAAGTTGATGCTGGGTCGACATCGGGCCTTACAGACTAGTCTTTTGTGTTAAATATCGTCTTTTTCATCTGAGGACGATACAGCTCACCAATCCCCAGTGTACGAGTTGTCACAGCGAAAGAGCTCACCAATTACCAATATACGAGCTGTCAGAGCATTTCCATCATAGCTCTCTAGATTTGTATCTAATACCGCTTATGCCGATGCTAGGGGCCGTATGGTCATATCATCCAAGTCGCCACATGAACAGGTACAATAAAAGCGTATCTGAGATTCAACACATATTACGAATCGTTAGTTTCTTGGTATGCGCTTTAGAATAGGTTAACCGGAGGACTATACTGTGAAGTCATGTGGCTCTGTCAGTATGTCGGCACCTCTTCTCACTTTCCTTATATGTGTTGTAATTACGATATTATGCGACACCAGAGGAATATACATGGGATTGAAGACTCCGATGAGCCCGCTGAGGACGCAGATAATAATACAGAGACTGCTGAGAGTTCACCGACTGATACCGAAACAGAGACTGATGAGAGTCTATTTACTGATACGGAGAGCTTGACCTCAGATAGTCAGCCTACATCCCAAGGAAGTGAGGAAGAACCTACCATTTGGGATCGTATTGTGACAGCAGCTATTAATACTGACGATGCAGCGATCGAGGACGCCTTATAGGATAACTTACAACAAGCGTACATCCAAATGCGTCCCAGCATCAGGAAAACAGCCATGGCGATCTACGAATAGTATACCCTGCTACCGCTTGAAATGAAAGGCAACCCCACACATATGTCCATCATGGAGACCAACCGTCACCTGGAAGAGGATATGGGGTTACCACCCACCGAGGCAGTCATGTGACGCAGTCAGTATGTCGGCACCTCTTCCCACCTCCCTTATATGTGTTGTAATTGGAAAAGGCGATCAGAATGCGCAAACAACTGTTTCAGGACATGTTGCCTGAAGAATATCCAGGCCTGTCCGATGATGCTTAGGTTACACCGAACGAAGATGGAACTTTCTCAAACGACGACTTCTGATTGGATAAGAGCAGCCGAGAATACAACTAAAGGGCAAGAACGAATATGACAGATGCAGCCCCAAATGGGGGCTTCTGATTGGACAAGAGCATACCTGAATTGTAAACATACCCAACGCGGCTCTCCCAGCGTAGGTATGATGTTCTGGAGGGGAGAATAAACTATATGAAAACTTGTTGTTGTTGTTCGCACATCTGTCATGCTTGTTTTTGTTGTTCTTCTCTCATTGGTCTACATTATGGCGTCAAGGCGCTATGCTATGGCGTTAAGGCGTTCAGATGGGGACCCCAAAACGTCGATGATTCCCCATGGTTTTGGTGTAAAGTCTGTGTTCCGCTTATTGTATTTTCGGGACAAATCCTGATTTTACATGCAACCCTGCAGATGCCACCATACCCACTTCCCTGGATGATCCCCCATGTTTTAGTTGTAAAGTCCGTGTTCCGCTTTTTATATGATCAAACCAAATCATAAATTTACCAAATTCTACAAAAGGACTACCATTTCTCCGTGAAATCGATAATATATCACGCTTTAAATAACTTTGTAATTCTCTCCATATAGAACTCCTGTACATTTGTTTCATGTACCTCAATTACACAGAGAGACTTCATAATGTATTCATACTCACTGGCACAAAGGTCATTGATTCCGTATTAAGTAATAACAGGTTATATCTCATGCCCAGTGAGATTGCCGAATGATAAACTTCACAAACCTCTAACACCGTAAACCGCATTGCTGACCTTTGTGCTAGTAAACAAGAATACATTATGACGCCTCTCTATGTAATTGATGTCCGATACATGAAAGAACTGTACTGAAGTTTTATATGGAGAGAATTACAAAGTTATTTCAAGCATGATATATTATCGATATCACGGAGAGATAGTAGTCATTTTGTAGAGTTCATTTTCTTCTACACGCTGCAAAAACAAACATTTGATTTTGATTTGATTTTATTCACCAATGAATGCATTTAGTCATAAAAGAAGTGACGGTCATAAAAGAAACAGTAGTTGTAATATTAGGAAATACACGCCAGACGAGACAAATGGCGGGAATAAAACCCCGAGGGGCTTGTTCTATCCCATAAATAACAAATTGACTAAAGAATAACTTGTGGATGGATGGCACATATGTATTTATAATGTGAGGTAGGTCAGTTTCCAGTAAAATAGTTTTTCAATTTGGACTTAAATAAGGAAATGGAATCGATACATTTCATAGCAGCAGGTAATTTGTTCCACTCTCTAGAGCCTTTGGTTTTGAGAGAATAGAAAGATAAATTTGAATAATAGAACGGTCTGTACAAATTAACTTCTTGACCCCGTGTACTGTAACGGTGTATTTCCGATTATTTCCTGAAATATGCTCGAAAATTTAATGGTAGTTTACGAGGATGATGGAAAAATTTGTGAACCAATAGTAAGCATTGATATATATTGAGATTATCTAGTTGCAAAATTTTGTACTTTGTGAATAATGGCAATGTGTGATCACGTTTTTGTGACAATGTTACGACTCTCAAAGTACGTTTTTGGAGTAAGGATAGGGGTTTTAAATGTGTGATGTATGTGTTTCTCCACAAGACATTACAGTGCGATAGATAAGGAAGTATTAAACTATAGTACAAGATTAGAAGTGTTTTAGTGTTTAAAGCACTACGTATATGGGTTATAATTCCGATGTTTCGCGATATTTTATTGCATATGTAGTGGATGTGTGTTCTCCAGTTTAGCTGGTTATTAAAATATAAGCCTAAAAATTTGAATAGGTTAACTTGTTCGATTTCTATGCCGAGAATAGATAGATGGAGGAAAGTTACCGAGGATTTATGGATGTTGGGTGTTATTAGCATGTATTTTGTCTTCTTTATATTTAATGATAAACGATTGCAACATAGCCAGGTATTTAAGTTATGTAGTTGTTGGGACATGGTATTGAAAGCATCATTAATATCTTTCGAGGAAAAAACAACACTGGTGTCGTCAGCAAACAATAATTTTTACGAGGTCTGTTGCTTCGCTTATGTCATTTATGTATAGTAAAAACGACAGTGGCCCTAAAATTGATCCTTGGGGGACACCATGGGAAATAGACATTGATTCGGATAAAATACCATTATAAACTACGGTTTGTAGACGTTCGGAGAGATAGCTATTTAACCAGGTATTAGGTACACCACGGAGGCCATAATGCTCAAGTTTGGTAAGCAGGATGTCGTGGTTAACGGTGTCGAATGCTTTCGACAGGTCTAGAAATGAAACAACACTATATAGTTTGGATTCTTTAGCAGATATCAATATGTCATAGAGGGAGCATGCCGCAAGAGATGTCGAGTGGTTAGCCCTAAAACCATATTGATTTTGTGATATTATTTCATTACTGTCGAGAAATTCTGTAAGTTTTTCTAGTATTTTGCTGAAGCAAGGCAGTACCGATATTGGTCTATAATTCGAAAGCGTAAATTGATCGTCTGCTTTGAATACTGGGGTTACTTTTGCGTGTTTTAACAAAGCTGGTACTATTCCTGAATTGAAAGATGAATTAATGATAGAAGACAATGGTTCGGAAAGATGATCAGATACTAATTTAATCATGGACATGCGTATATTGTCTAGACCAGGATGATGATTTTAATGATAGGATCGTGCTCTTAACTTCATCTTTAGTTACCCGGGAGAATTCAAAATTATTAGGAATAGGGGTACCGAGATAATCACGAAAATTTGACGTAGAATGTTATCTAAGTTTGAGGCAACTGTAGTAAAATATTCATTGAACTTATCGGCTATAAGTTTTTTGTCTGTTACTGTCTGACCACGAATGTTAAAGGAGAGTAGAAGATAAATAGAGACTTGAAAAACAATGTATTATGTAATACGCCACAAAATAGTGTTTTTGTTACTTAAGATGTAATAATCCTTGTTTTTTTACATAATATTTTTTGTTACTTAATAAGTAATAATCCTTGTTTTCTAACTTCATATGTAAGTTATAGAGCACCACCTCAGTTCTATTTTTAGATCATGACATCATTGGGAAAACCCTTAGGGTTGGAAGGGTGATCTTTTGACCTGGATGTGACCTTTGACCCGCGCGCACAATCGCGGATAATCAGCGCGCGCGTCCGGATAACACGCGCGCGCTGCGTGCCGGCCCGGTGGTACATAATATTTACTTAATATCTAATGCTCATTGTTTTGTTATTTAATACTCCTTGTGTTCATATGTAAGTTCTGTTTATAGAGCAACACCTCAGTTCTATTTTTAGATCATGACATCATTGGGAAAACCCCTGTTCTATTGTTATTTCTTGTTCTTTTGTTAGTTCTCGACAAGTACAGACGCGTCTATGCAGCACAATAGACAATAAACAAATAGTGGTGAGTCATACTAATGTGAATACACCTGTTCTATTATCTTTAATTCTCGACAAGTACAGACGCGTCTAATCAGAACAATAATCAATAAACAAAGAGCCATGAGTCATACTCTACATTGTTATCAAAAGCTAAATTTTATCTGGTCACATATACTATAATTCATGTTGTATATCGGACAGGTTCCATCCCATAACTAATGATCTCTCCACAAAGGTCACAGTGTTTCCGCTTTTCACTTTCTCTACTACTCATTCTGTCTGAATTGTATTACTATGGTCTACCCCCGTACGGTTCAGTAGTAGCTCATTTAGAGCGAGTATAGTCCATTCATGCGTACATGATATTGCTTTCTTTCTATACTACTCACCCATTTCCCCCCCCTCTCGTTAAATTCAGTCTGTATTATGTTTACTATAAAGTCTGTATAATGGGACCGACCCATGTCCTAGCTTTATAACACATCCCATCTCTCCCCACCCACCATTAGGACTATCCGATCGTATGCTTGTATAAAACAAGCATATAAATTCAATGCCCATCTTAACAAAACCCTTTGTCTTTAGTTCTCGACAAGTACAGACACGTCTATGCAGCGCAATAGACATTAATCAAAGAACCATGAGTCATACTATTGTTAATTCCCCTGCTCCTGCATTATTTCTCAACATGTAGAGACTTGTCATAGTGACGTCACATCTTAGAGTTGATAACATTTTTCGCAGAAAAAGTGGGTTGCAATAAAAAGATATTTGTAACCCACTATGATTAATGGTATCGTTATTCCTCTTTGTTATCGTTCAGTTATTCAAGGCAGCATTTCTATATAACAAAGGTCTTAATTTCCATTGTAGTCGACGAGGTATGGGTTGTTCGCTTTACTATACCTGTTGGAGATCATGGATATCCCTCCACGAATACCCCTTTCTATCATGAGATACATATCGATGTCATCCAGGAGCTGTAGACGAACGCCGGTCATTTTCAACATGGCAGTGAGTTTATCTGGTGTTTGCAGTTGTATAGATGATAAACTGTAAGGAAGTATGATTGCGTATTCTCAACATGTACAGACTTGCATCTATACAGACTCCTCACAAACAAAGAGCTATGAGTCATTTGCCCACAGTATTGTGAATACACCTGTTCCTTTGTCTTTAATTCTCGACAAAGAGCCATGAGTCATGCTCTACATCATTATCAATAGCAAACTTGGATAAATTTATATTTGCTATTGGAAAAACCCCTGTTCTATTCTTATTGCCTGCTCCTTTGTCTTTAGTTCTCGACAAGTATAGACACGTGTGTATGACATAGAATTCTTAAAATACATATAAAATAATATAACACTTAGGAAAGTTTAAGCGGGGCTTTTACCGTTCCGATTATGCTTCTTAGACATTATATTTTTTACGAATTACTATTAGTTTATCAATCTTATTATAATTTCAGTTATACTGAAATAAAATTCATGAGGAGTAAAAAAGGTTCGGCCCCACGAGGGCAGCCCACAAAGGGCCGATATCACTTGTCACATTAGGCCCATGCGGGCCCTGTGTCACAATGCTATCTGGGTTGTTACTTCATTGTTAATCCGTGCAGTTTCCAAAATCCTTCTGTTGATATGTCATGAGAACCGTATTTCTATAAATACATATAACTTTTTAGAACTAGTTTTCATGATGCTGTAAATAAGCAGTATTACAAAGAAAGACATTAGACTTATAGCATTGTGACAATTCCAGTATAATCTAGCCATTACCTTGTGTTCATTTGGTGACTTCACCAAATACCATTTGCAATAAATTACATCATTAGCAGATTTAAACTTCAAACCTGATGTCTCTGTAACCGTGGCCTAAAACTGGACCTAGAACGCTGGGGTTCCCTTTTAAATTGCCAATACTATAATCAGAAAGACCAAAGCACAAAATCACAGACAGAATTATAGGTATTATTATCATATATGTAAAGGTAAAGTTGCACGGGATGAATCAATGTCCCAAACTCTGAAATCGGAAGTCAGAAGTCGGAAGTCAGAAGTCGGAAGTCAAAAGTCAGAAGTCAGAAGTCGGAAGTCAAATCAAAATAATAAACTTCAATGATTATCTGATTATTAAAACTACATGCAATCAAGCCCCAGTCGTCCAAATGGATCACTACATTATTGTTAGTAGCAAAGATTCGTTGTCATACTTCCCAGAGAGTACACCCTATAAATTTCGCGTTGCCTTGAACACGCGTCTCTGTTTAAGTGACTCCTGGGTGGTTGGTTTAGCGGAATTATTTATCAACAACCAACCTCAATTCAAATCCAAGTCGTTGTTCCTCGTGACTTGTAATATTTGCGGTGAACTGAGTAAATGTGAGTATATACTGAGTAAATGTGAGTATATACTGAGTAACTGTGAGTAATTGGATAAATGTGAGTAGATATTGAGTAACTGTGAGTAAATGAGTCATTGAGTAACTGAGTAAATGTGAGTATATACTGAGTAACTGTGAGTATATATTGAGTAACTGAATAATTACTGGGTAACTGAGTAAATGAGTCATTGAGTAACTGAGTAAATGTGAGTATATACTGAGTCACTGTGAGTAATTGAGTAACTGAGTATATATTGAGTAACTGAGTAAATGAGTAAATGTGAATGCATATTGAGTAACTGAGTATATACTGAGTAACTGAATAATTACTGGGTAACTGAGTAGATATTGAGTAACTGTGAGTAAATGTGAGTATATACTGAGCATATACTGAGTAACTGTGAATAATTGAATAAATGCGAGTAGATATTGAGTAACTGTGAGTAACTGAGTACATGTGAGTAGATATTGAGTAACTGTGAGTAATTGAATAAATGTGAGTAGATATTGAGTAACTGTGAGTAACTGAGTAAATATGAGTATATATTGAGTAACTGTGAGTAGATATTGAGTAACTGCGAGTAGATATTGAGTAACTGAGTAAATGTGAGTATATACTGAGTAACTGTGAGTAATTGAGTAACTGTGAGTAGATTTTGAGTAACTGTGAGTAAATGAGCAACTGTGGGTAGATATTGAGTAACTGTGAGTAAATGAGTCATTGAGTAAAGGAGTCAATGAGTAACTGAGTAAATGTGAGTATATACTGAGTAAATGTGAGTATATATTGAGTAACTGAATAATTACTGGGTAACTGTGAGTAAAGGAGTCAATGAGTAACTGAGTAAATGTGAGTATATACTGAGTAAATGTGAGTATATATTGAGTAACTGAATAATTACTGGGTAACTGTGAGTAAATGAGTCATTGAGTAACTGAGTAAATGTGAGTATATACTTTAATATCTAATAATCCCCGTTTTGTTACTTCATATGTATTAGTCCTTTTTATCTCATATGTTTCATATGTAAGTTCTATTTATAGAGCATCACCTCAGGTCTATTTTTAGATGTTAACATTATATGGAAAACCCCTGTTCTATTGTTATTTCCTGCTCCTTTGTCTTTAATTCTTGACAAACGTGCCCCCGCACCTATGCAAAATATTAGTCTCCTCATAAACAAAGAGTGGTGAGTCATACTATTGTTAATACTCCTCTCCCTTTGTCTTTAATTCTCGACAAGTACAGAAACGTCTAAGCAGAACAATGGACTCCCATGAATCAGTTTGTGAATGTGCAAGTATATGTAGTGATTGTTAGTGATTATGTGATTGCATCAGTGATTTACTGATTGCATCAGTGATTTACTGATTGCATCAGTGATTGTATGATTCTGTAAATGATTGCATCAGTGATTTTGTGATTGTGTAAATGATTGATTCAGTGATTTTGTGATTGCATCAGTGATTTTGTGGTCGCTATCAATATTCTCGTGTTGTATTCTTCGCTACAGCGACGTATATACACTGTCACAGTGATTTTGTGATTGCATCAGTGATTGTATGATTGTGTAAATGATTGCATCAGTGATTTTGTGATTGCATCAGTGATTTTGTGATTGTATCAGTGATTTTGTGATTGCATCAGTGATTTTGTGATTGAATTCTTTGAATCAGTGATTTTGTGGAAGATGGAATGAATCCCTCATTGAATGAATGAATGATTCCCTCATTATGCGGATATTGATTAAATGAGTGATTGAATCAGTGAGTAATTGAGACAGTGATTGTATAAATGACACATTGAATCAATGTGTGTGTGAATGATTAGCCACCAATCAGAGCGCAGCTCTTCTATTGTCTAACAATATCCACCAATCAGAGCGCAGCTCTTCTATTGTCTAAAAATATCTCCCAATCAGAGAACAGCTCTTCTAAGAACCATGAGTCATGCTCTAGATTATTGTAAAAACCCCTATTCTGTTCTTATTTCATGCCATTTCCCTGCTTCTTTGTTATTTCTTGACAGACTTATCCCCGCATTTAGGAAGAACAATAGTCTCTCCATAAGCAAAGAGTGGTGAGTCATGCTCTACATTATCATCATAGCTAAATGGATGGAATTTGTTTACCCCCACATATACTATGATGCATGTAGTCTTCAGTTTTATCGGACATTCCCCATCCCATAACTAAAAATCTCCCCACAAAGGTCACAGGGTTTCCGCTTTTCGCTTTCTCTACTACTCATTTTATCTGAACTTTATAAATACGCTTTCTTTACTACTGATGATATAACTAAAGTCTACCCCACGCGGTTCACATAGTACCTCATTAGGGGCAAGGATAGTCCAATTATGCGTACATGATATTGCTTTCTTTGTATACTACTTCCCCAAATTCAGTGTGTATTATTTTTATTATAAAGTCTGTATAATAAGACCTTGCCATCCCTGCTCCGTTGCAGAACAATACACTCCCCATAAACAAAGAGCTATGGGTCATGCTCTACATCGTTATCACAGCTAACTTGGATAAAGTTGTATTTGCCCACACACTGAGAGTATTGGGAAAACCGCTTTTCTAATCATATTCCTTGCTAATTCCTGTTCCTTTGTATTTAATTCTAGACAAGTACAGACGCGTCTATGCAGAGCCATTCCCATAAAGAAAGAGCGATGAGTCATGCTCTACATCGTTGTCATAGCAAACTTGGATAAATTTATATTTGTCCACACACTGACAGTATTGGGAAAACCCCTATTCTATTCTTATTTCTTGCTAATTCCTGTTCCTTTGTCTTCAGTTCTCGACAAGTACAGACGCGCCTATGCAGCACAATAGACTCCCCATAAACAAAGAGCGATGAGTCATGCTCTACATCGTTATCACAGCTAACTTGGCGAAATTTATATTTCCCCACACGCTGACATCATTGATAATTCCATGCTCTTTTGTTATTTCTCGACAGATCGCCTTTAGGTAGGACAATAGTCTCTCCATAAACAAAGAGCCGTACACGCTCACACACTAACATTATTGGGAAAACCCAGCTTCTATTGTTCTTTCTTGACAGATATACCTACACCTGGCAGCAGACAATTACCTTCAATTAAACCCTAAACAGTCCTACCTGAGAAAAATAGAACATTTGGTAATTATGGGGCGGACTTGAATGCAGCTGTAGGCCTAAGTATTTGCGAATTTACGAGATTTTGTTTTCATCACTCTCAGAGATTTAAATGGCTAGAGTGATTGCTGTATTGCTGAAGTATGGCGGACTCGTCAGTATGCATTATGTGAGTGTTATTGAGGGAGTGATATCAGCTCTTGGATAAAATATCAGAATAAACTGCAATGACATATTCATTCAATCATTACGATCTTTTTGAAAACTTAAAATTCTGTACTGTATATATCCACCATAGTTGTAAAGCGTATCATATACATGTATTATCATAATTACAACACATATAAGGGTAGTGGGAAGAGGTGCCGACATGCTGACTGCGTCACATGACTTCACAGAATAGTCTTCTGGTTAACCTATTCTAAAGTACATACCAAGAATCTAACGATTCGTGATATGTGTTGTATCTCAGGTACGCTTTTATTGTACCTGTTCATGTGGCAACTTGGATGATATGACCACACGGCCCCTAGCACCGGCATAAGCGGTATTAGATACAAATCTAGAGCTATGAATGATTCATTGTGCGAGTGATGGTTTGGGTGTTATGAAAGACGCGTGCTCTGATTGATGGATATTTTTGAGATGTAGAAATACCTAAAATTTGATTGGTGTTTGTTTTTAGCAACATGCGTGCAGTACTCTGATTGGTGGACATGTTTGACTGTCACACGCGTGCGATGCTCCTTTAGTACATCCTGTACCCTATGTCCATAGGGTACACTAAGCTGCGCGTGTACTATAGGAGCATCGC